>VUQH01091057.1:0-12578 GCA_015106775.1 Etroplus canarensis
CCTCTTTCAGCCAGCCAGAGCTGTGAAAACTACCTCCTCCTGACTCAAAACACTCAAATTAAAGGCGTCCACACCAATTATAGAAAAAAACAGATAGCGAAACTCCCTCCTTTAACATTTATTTCCCTGTCAACACCACATGAGGAGGTTTTCAGGTGGGATGGTGGAGCTGTATGAAAGGCTGGATGATGGGCTATAACTGCTCCTCCCTTCACAATAAAAAAGCAAAACAAAACAAAAAAGTAACCAGAATGTAGCCAGAAATGTGAGGAGTGGAAAATGCTGGAATTTGTGGCTTGTGCTTCTGGTTGGATTAACCCTTTACTGGGACAGATGGCTTCATCCCCCTGCCGTGCTGACAAACCCCAGTCAGCTTGTGACCCCTCCTGCATTTGTGTGTGTGTGTGCATTCTTTCACCAAAAAGGAAAAAAAAAGAAACTCTGGCAGGCTTGCTCTGGCTAAGATGGTGGATGGATCTGTTTTGGTTTTGGAATATAGCAGCAGTCGGCTATCCCTCCACTTGTGTTTGTGTACGTGCTTGTGTATGTGGTTGTGCGTGTCTTGAAAATTATCCATGAAGACATGCCTCAGTATCTTCTTGGAAAATGTGGAGTAGCCAGCTAGCTTTGACATGAGAGCATGTTTATTGTGGAGATTTAGGGAAATGCTTTTGTAAAAGCTTCTGCACAACAGTTGGGTCTAAGACTGGAGCCAGATTTCCGAGACAGGCCCATAATCCATGCTGCTTCCTTGTCATTTTCCACTAGCTACTTACAGTATTCTTTAAATGGGCACTTATTGAAGCAAGGCAGATGCTCTAATAAACCACACAGAATCAACAAACTGTGGCCAGTTTAAAAACCAAGTCTGCCAGATTGTGCCATGAAAAGAGCCTATAATTACCTAATGTGTGGTATCGTATACAGGTCCTGTATACGCAATTATGGCATTTTTGTAAGGAGTTTATCTTAAAATTGGCTTAACACAGTCATCATAGTGCGCAGGGTAATTTCTTTGTTAGGTAGTATGACCAGACAATGCAAAAGCTTTTGCTTGCAACAGCTGAGTGCTTCATCCCTTTACTACTCTATCTCATGTGATATGCCCATAGACAATGGATGGATGAGTAATAAGGGTTTGTCACATCATACTTTATTTGTTGTTATTATTTGTTAGCACATCAGAGTAAGCCATATTCACTTTGTACCCCAGAGTTTCAGGTATTTTAGTTTTCTTTATATTGTTTTCCATGATTTTTTCCATTGATTTCTTCGGTTAAAGGGAGATTCTGAGTGAATACTTACAGGTCTTGAGTAGTAGTGAAGAGTTCTAGGTATAAGGGTTTATGCCTCCAGAGATGGCTGCTAAAAATCAGTCTTGAGTGATGTGACATGAGGCAGTGTTGCTTGGTTATGAAGAAGTGTGAAAATGAAAAAGATCCTGAAAAATAGAGCTTGAAGGACATGAACTTGCCTGACCTTTCTGCCTGGTGAAGGCGCCATTTGCAGCTGCTAGTATATCATGCAAAAATGACCAAACCTTCTGCAGTGTGTGGCTCCAGTTATTGAAAAAGAAGCTGTTGACAGTTTAAATGGATGCTTAGTAGTTTACATAAGCAACATACAGTGTACTATTCCTATTAGCCTGGCGCAAAAAAGTCTTCTCTTTTGCTTAGTGCAAAATGTGAGAGAATCCTCTCCATCCTTCACATCTGAATTTTGGTATCATTGGTCATTTAAGTTAGTGCTGTAGCCAAAAAGAATTAAGCAGTAATTATACTTCTGGATTGGATGACATCAGCATCAGAACGGCAAAACGGGGTTTGGGCCGACAGTTGGACAGTTGGGCTTGAGAAAAAAAACCACAGCACTCCACCATTCAAACCCAAAACGGGAATCTTTTTTCATGGCCACACAGGCTGTTGTTACAACTGCCAAATGTACTGGAAACAGAGAAATTACAAATGAGCAGATCAGAGAATGGGTGGAGGAGTCTGTGGTCTTAACCTCCTTAATATTCTTTGTATGAAAGAGCTGATGACTTGTGGTTTAGATTGAAGATTAAAAGAGAGAGTGGCTAGCTTAGAGATTTGAAGAACAGCAGGACCAGAAGAGGGAACAAACAACATAGTCAGAAAGGAAAGAATGAAGTAGTAAAGTAATAAAAGCAGAAAAAGATTGATGGAGCGGAGGGAAGCATATGGAGTGAGCCACTGGGTCGTTCTCAGGAAAGTTTTAATCAAGTTATGTGGATAACAGCTTCCTCTCGAACCTGGCTCACACATGTAAACCTGCACACACTTCACCAGTGACTTGTGTAGACTGTACAACAACAAAAAATGTATAAATATGCTGTCAGAGTTTAGGGGTGTTACCATTGTCTCCGTGTCAGTCACAAACCACTTAAAATGCACTCTTTCAAATAACTCCTGTCCTGAATGACCTGAATGCCAGCACAGAAGCTGAATAAGAATAGCTGGCTCTATTAATAGAACAATTATGATAATGAATCATAGCCAAACACATTTATGATGGCCTACTTTTCACTCACAGCACTGATCACTTCACTGTAGTGAAAATGTTGAAACAAACAATGACTGTTTTAATATGTTATTTATGACTTTTCTGCATTAAGGAATGAACCCGCTAACCCCTGAATAATTTTTTTTCAACCTCACTCTGCATCTTGTTTCCTCGAACCTTCTCACTTTTGAGGGCAGTTTGTTTGTAGGTCATGCTGAATTATCTGGATCTGTTGGTGTAGAGTTGGGAGACCCTGAAGTGCTCCCACAAACTGATAGATAGTAGGGGTCTCCAGTCAAGTATTTTCAGGGCCAGTACAGATTATTTGTAAGTCAGTAGGACTGATAACCTTAGTTCGATTGCAATAGAAGTGAATAAATGTATATACATTTAGAGATCAACCCGCCTTGTGGGGTCTTTGCAAAAATAACTCTTTGCATTTCACTGCAACAAACTACATTTGGCTTGTGTGTAATGATAGACAAAAAGGCATAGCTGTGAGATTTGTTGCACTGTCTGTGCTCCTCTGTGCCCATCTTTTGCACCATAGCCTTTAGTGTTGATAGACTATTATGTGTCGATACGTAAACCATCAGACTGAATGAGAGAGGTGCCTGTATCATACCATATGATACCAGTCGACACCTAAAGGATTGTGATACGATGTTTAGCATTTCCCTTTAAAAGTTCAGTTTATTTATTCATTTACATCAGAATCAGAATCCAAAACAAGTGTCCTCCATAGTACAGTGTTCAACACATCTGCAGAAGGTCCCTGGTTCACAACCAGGAGGAGCCACAAGTCCAGCCTTGGGAGTCATGAGTGAGGGTACTCCTAGTGCTGGTCCCAGGTCCAGATAAATGGGAAGACTGTGTCAGGAAGGGTATCCTGTGTAAAATCTGTGCCAAATCACATAAGTGGATTCATTTAAAAGTACCTTTTCCTTGGGGGTCATATGAGGTCCAGTTTTTAAAAAGCAGTGCTTTCTGTCACACCCTGAATGTCAGTGTTTAAATACCCATGTTTCCTTTAGCTACTGGCTTGTGTGTGTGTGTGTGTGTGTGTGTGTGTGTGTGTGTGTGTGTGTGTGTGTGTGTGTGTGTGTGTTCAGGTATGTTTCTTTTCTCATTTCAAGGAAGTGTAGGTTCAGCTGCCTAGTTGATGCTGTACAAGTTACATGTACCTGTTATTTAAATCATATTAGGATAACATTATTGTATTGGGTAGATCCTGCAAGCTGTATATACTGAAATAGCTGTGGTGTGCACAAAACTGCTCATTACCAGCCATTTTATTTTGTACATTTTGCTGGAACAGAGTTGGATCTCCTTTTTGCCTTCAAATCGGCCTTAATTCATATGGCATAGATTCAGTTAGGTGCTGAAAACATTCTAGCACCTATTGATATGATGACATTATGCAGTTGCTGCAGATCCACGATGCCACCACATCCCAAAGGTGCTCTACTGGCTTGAGATCTGATGACTGTGGAGATTATTTGAGTACAATGAAATCGTTGTCACACCATGCAGCGCTTTTCCAAACTTCTCTTTTTCAAATTTGACAGGCCCCTGTGAATTGTAGCCTCTGTTCCTTGTTGTTAGCTGACAAGAGTGGCACCTGGCGTGCTCCTCTGCTCTTGTAGCCTGTAGCCTCTGCTTCAAGGTTCAGCATGTTCAGAGATGCTCTTCTGCATACCTCGGTTGTAAGGAGTGGTTATTTGTCCTACTGTTGCCGTCCTATCAATTTGAACCAATCTGGCCTTTCTCCTCTGACCTCTGTCATCAGCAAAGCATTTTTACCTAGAGAACTACCACTCATTGGATATTTTCTCTTTTTTTGGGCCATTTTCTGTAAACCCTAGATATGGTTAAGTGGGAAAATCCCAGTAGATCACCATTTTCTGAAATACTCAAAATTTCTTCCCCATCCTTATTCTCAGTTTAAACTTAAGCAGGTCTTCTTGACATTTCTTCATGCCTAAATGCATTGACTTGCTACGATGTGATTGGCTATTGAGATAATTTTGTGGCTGGTGAGTGTATAACCATACAGTTTGACATTCAGGCTATGAGTGCGTTAACCCAAATGGTTTTGCTTTTCTAATTGATGCTGCTATGGCATCAGAAGTGACACAGTAAAAGGTCTTTTGTGTGGTTGTTGTGCATTAGGTAGGTATTGATTGCATACAAACCCTCACATTTTTCCTGAATCTTCAATATATTCGGCTTAAACGATCATTATACTCTCCGGCTCTTTTTCCAGCAAACAGAAAATCAGTAAAAATGACCAAGTGTTCATAATTTTACCACATTGTGCGTGGGTACAGTTCCTCTCCATTATATTTTTGATGTCTTGAAAAATTCATAAACAAAGCCATCAACTTGGACTGCCTTAATTGATATGCTGATCAGTAAGGAAAACTATATGCTTTAATTTTGTTGCTTCAATTTGTTTTGTGAAACAAGTTTTTACAGTTTGCATTGTGACAATCAAGACCTGGGTCTCTTTTTTCATTTGATAGAACTAGCATATTGTCATGTTCATTTTTCTTTCATTAAAGCTGTGCTAACATCCAGTCATCCTTCCACCCATCCATCCATCCATACAGAAAGGCCGCGGCAGACCCTGGAGGTTCAAAACAGGAAACTTTCTTGGTTTGAGGAGACACTTGATACTAAAATAAAAGCGCTGTTTCAACCCACTTCCTTTTCCTTGTTTAAGATCAAGAAATCATAGAGATTCAAGCAAACTGAAGAAGCACAATTGATAAATGCCATACCATCAAACAGAGTCAAATGAAGATGTCAAGCAGGGCAACTTCTCAGCTTCCAGCTATGATGACATGAGTCATCCAAGGAGTGAAGCCCAACATTGTCCTTGTGGAGGGAATTAAATGTAGGTCACAGCTAAAATGAAAGGCCAGGCCTGGGGGATATGTGCCCAGGGTGCTGTGTTGCTCTGGGGGAATGAAAGTGTAGGAAATAAACATATTTATCACACGCAGCTATTTTTAGAGGCTGAGTTGTAGCTATGTGCATATCTGTAGAACTTCCTTCTACTTTTTTAATGCCACTGTGCTAAAATAATGCCCAATTTTTCTTACTCTGCCACTTAGACTCAGTTGTTGCCAAGCTGAGATGCTATCTACTCTCTCCTGTTGGTGCTTCTGTCTTCTGCCGTATTTTAGCAAGGTTGAATTGATCATAAACTACCTCTCAGTCCTTCATTGTATTGTGGGAGATGTTTCAGTGATGCATAATTAAGTAATGGAGTTATGTTGCTTTTATAATGTCATTGTACTCTCATCTAACCGTGGTATCATCCAGTGCCTTCAATAAATTTTTAGCGACATTGGTCTACAACCCTGTATCCAAAAAGGGAGAAAAACTGCATAAAATGTGTTCAAAATTTAATTTTGACATTTTTTTTTTGGAAAATATATGTGCTCATCATGAATATGGTTTTAAAAGGTGGGGCAGAGACGTGCAACTGGTATTTAATTTAAAATAGCCAAATGTTATTTTAATCCAGTATGATATGTGGTCTTTTTTCGGTACTCTTGGTACTCTTTTCAATCAAAATGGGATTTAAGTGATTTGTAAATCATTTGATTCTGTTTTTACACAATGTCCCATTTTTGGGGGGGGGGGGCAAAAAGGTTGTTTTGTGCCACTAGAAGGGCAGACACACCCTTAAAATAGTCTTCCATCAGTTAAATATAAATGAGCTGCTTGGGTTTTTCTGCCAGTGAGTGTTAGCTGTGCTTGAAAAGTTAATAGGTGAAGATCTTTCAAGCACATTAAAAATATCCAATTTGTTTTAAGGTAGTAAGTCATTGCATGGGTGGTTGTCACCGATGCAGTGAGCTTTAATGTAAAGTGTAGGGAAAGTAGATTTTATTCTTAATGTAATTATTATTAGACCTTTTTTGTGGACTGAGTTTGAAATCTCTTTTTAAAAAGTATGCCATAAATGGCAGTATAAACCACAATGTCACTGTCCTCATTGTCTTTACCTTTTAACACCACAGTTCACTTGAGTTCGGCCTGGATGATGGGATGATGGCACAAAAGGAGAGGAGCTGGTATTGATCTGCTGTAAACTGAGTGATGGTTTAGACCAAGCAGCAAGGCCAAGGTCACAGTGAGGGTTGTGGCCAGTTGCTGTCGTTTATCGACTGTGATTTGAAAGATATCCATGTGTAACATGATGCTCTTAATGGTTGATAAACCCTCTGAGACATGCTGATTAATACTAAAGTCACCAAAGTGTAGATTTACACATTGTAACCAAAGCTGTTGCACACCAGTTGTTTTATTTTAAAAAGAGAAATTCAGAATGACACTTCAGAATGATTATTCTGTAATTTTTACATGCCTGCAAAAATAAAAATGTGTAACTTGGATTTACACTATCAGAATATTTTTTGTATTTAAAACTTTTATGAACAACGTTTGAACATTCTACCATGTCAGAAAAGCTTCAGAAACAACTCGCGGAAAAGAAGCCCTGAAATTTAATCAGCTTACCAAGTAAGTGCTTTTATGGCTAAAGTTTTACATCACTTGAATACACTGAAGTTAAGCAAAATTAGCATCCCAAGCATTTCTCTGACCAAACTATTACTGTAATTCTAATATTTACTTGTATATTAGTTCAGGTGTAGTCTACCTACTACTTTCACATCCCTAATGTCTGGTCTGCCTTACCTTTTTACTATTTCATCCTAAATGGGTAATGTATAGTTGGTACATTATAAATACAGATGGCAAACATTGAGTTTTATTAAGATTACAAGTACCAGCATTTTTGACTTCAAAGATGTTTTGAATTTTGCATTATAAAGCACTTGGGTTGCTTTGGACTTGAAGTGGGTAAGCTAATTTGCCAGTGCTTCAGATTTAATAGGAGAAGAAAAAAGGATTTACAAAGTTTCACCTACTTACTATCAGTAGTTACCTTTTCAGTGTAGCAGTGGGGTAGATGGCACAAAACTAAAAAATTATTGCTTTTTGGAAGAGCAAAAAGCTAACTGTTTACAAAGAAGCGGGTTAATGTTGACATTTGCAGTGCAATGAGAAAATTGCATTGGTAAGGGGCTGGATGTGGGGTGAGGAGCTGCAGGAGTAGGAATGTGGAGTCTGAGGGTGTAGTAGAAGGAAAACAGGTGAGACATTTCAGGATGATGACTGGGGGGGGTCACTGAGTTCATCAGCTTATCTGCCAGGAACCCTCTTAGAAGGAACATGGAAAAGTGGAAAGAATTCTATTGATGACTTGTCTCCTGAATGAAAAGTGGAAAGATATGAATAAATAATTTTGTTGGTGATTAGATGGGTTGTGTGAAGCATTATAGACCCTGTACCGGATATTGTGGTAGTGAGTCAGTACATTTTTAATAGTGCCCCTGTAGAATGCAGTAAAGATGCAGGTCAGAGGTCTAAAATGTCTTTTTTGTTTTAAGAGCTTAAACCAGTAGCTTTTTAGCCTCTTTCAGACACATTGTCACTTCATTTAATTTGACAGTATCTCAGTATGTCGGCCTCTTCCCTGAACGCACATCCTAGACACATTTCTGTAAAAGTTTCGGTGGTAATATGACTAAGTCGGAACTAGAAACATTTACACATCTCTGAAACACACACTACCACTTAAACGCTAGCTGTCCATGACTATGCTCATGTCTCCTGCATCTTGATATTCCCAGCCCACTAATGGACATTATTGTTTTGTAGAACAACCTAAAACACAACACCTAAAGAAAAAAGATTTCTTTCAATCTCTGGACAGAGTGAGGTCATATCTCAAACTACCCTCTATGGAGAGACAAGAAAATTGTTGTGCTTAATTGACATTTTCATCAGGCGGTTTAAACATTTTATCAACAACACTGAGCCATAAACATAATCAAAAGGCCCAGTTGTGTGCCTGCAGATGCCCAAAGTGCACACAAACCTCACCAAACACCTTTGTATGTCGGATTTTTTTCTTGATCAGAAAAATTCCACATCTGTTTGAAATGCAACCTTGCGGTAAAGTATGCTGAGCGGAAGACTTTACCTGGTAAAACTGATGAGATTCAGAGATTTGACAAAGCATTACAGGAGCTAAAGTTAGATTGTTTTCAGAGGGGTATATTACAAAGCATGTTCAACATAGCCAGGCTTTCTTCGCATTAGCAGGCTTGACAAAACCAAAAAGCTCATTCAGAGATAACGGATATCACAAAGGTGGTTTTCAGCCTTGTCTGTTAACCCAGGCTTTCTGCTACGGGACCTGTGCGTGCTCATGTAAAAAGGGACAGTTTGTGTCATTTGACTCTTCTTATTGACAAATGGTTCAACTGACCACCGCCTACTCCAGTCAGAGACATTATCACATGAACAGGTACTAGAGATCATGAAAAACATAAAATGTAGTAGTAAGATGCAACATTGTTGCTGCAAATAAAACAAGCGAGCAATGATGCAGAAAATTGTTGCTATTGGAAATTTATAAACATTCATTTTACCGCTGAATCCATGATCATCAAGAGCGCATTGAGCAGTAAAAACATATTAATTTGAATTAATGTTTATTTTACTGCTTATTGGGTGCTTGGTGCTGTGGTTCATTTCTGAGTTGAGAGCTGCATTTTAGAGTTGTGAAACTTTAAACGTGATGCATTTAAACATTAGCTACACGTTACGCAGTGCACTCAGTTCAGACACGTCTCCCATAGCATAATAAAGGAGACGTGGTAATCCCTTCAGATTGTTGCCAGATCAAAGTGAAATTACTTTTATTGCTTGATTATTGTCTGTGATAAACGGTCTGCTAATGTAACTGATTTTCTAATCCAAATGCTGCAGTTTTGCAAAATTAGCAGCAGATTAGGACCAAACATATAAACATTTATACATATTCTGCATCACCAGCTGAAAGCATGCAAATTCTTGTAACAATACAATGCCTACGGTTTGTGCTCCTGTAGCTTTATAGCTGCGGTTGATTCGGGGATAAGATATGGCTGGTGAGGTTGCATAAATAAAATGTATTCCTACAGCAGAGAATCTCTGAAGTACTTCATGTTTACGGTAAATAAAAAAATTGGTGAAAAAGTTCTGCTTCCACACAATTTTAAACTAAAACACTGAACGTAACCTACTCTGGACCAGGTTATGTGTTCAACACAAGTTACCCATTGATTTAGCCAGCTTAAAGAGAACCACCTTGGTGACACTGAATGGTTTATCTCACAAAACCATTAACCCTGCTTTGTAGTCCACCCTTCAGAAGTCGTTCCTCTGAGTTTATTTTATACCTAGTGACCAAACAGCAGCAGAAAAAAATTACAATAGTGATAGAGTTGCATGCCTTTGCATACATGCCACTACAGCAGCAGCATCATTGTTTAGAATGAATTACCCACGCCATTGAGACAGGATCAATCAGGATCTGACAGCAAATGACTGCTTGTGTATTTAACTTCAGACAAGCTGTCATTTATAAGTTATATTTAAATAATTGTCTGATCCATTCATTAAAGTTTGTCGCATTTACCTCGAATCATATAAAACATGGCATCCTCAGTCATAAACTGGCTATCAAAATATAGTTACTATGATATGAAAAGTACAACCCCATGCATTATATGTCAGAGTACAAACAGTAGATGATGCTGCATGAGCACTGTGGCTTGTTCAGTCAATGTTGTGGGTATGTCTGAATGAATCACTGATTAACATCATGGTGTCTAGATAACAGAATGCCCTCACTTAAAGATTGAGATTTTCAGATTATGGAAGCCAGTAATTTTATATATCCCAAGGCTGAAAAGGCCTTCTGTTAACCAAGAAGAATCATTCAGAAATTCCTTGTTCAGAAAAACTAATATTCAGTTTTCTGTTCCCAACCTTAAGGTACAAATTTTAGTCTTTGCACCTGACTTTCATCTGCTCTACCCACAGTGTTAATAATGCAGACCACAGCATAAATGGCAACAAGTTGGGTGGACATCTCTGTGTACACTTTGATGGTAGTGGACATGATGTTACTGACAGTTGAGTGAACTGGTTTAAACCTCCAAAACCAGTTTCACAAAGCAGAATTGAGGCCTAGTTGGAAAAGCTTCCAGGAAATGTGTTCATGTTAGATAAGCCTTGAAACTGAACTACTTGGTTCTAGCATTTTTACACGTGTACCCTGTAGCAAAAGCCCCACAGCAGTGCAGGACATTCAGTTGTCATAAGCCTTGTTTTCACCCAGTATTTGTTAGAACCTTTTGTGCCAGATGCTAGCCACATATGCTAAATCCCTTTTTGCTCATTTCCACCTTATTCTGTCGCTTTACTTTCCATAATTTGACCAGTCAGTAAAGTGACAAACAGTATGATCATTGCATTTTTTTCAAATCCTGATAGCAGTGCCAATCAGCAAAACTGGCCAGCATCAATTCCACACTTAATTTGTTTCAAGAGGACCCCATTCTCTTTGGATCAAATGCAGATGTGCTGAAGTTAAGTTGCTCTCCTCATAGCGTGGGTCTAATCTAAGCACCATAGGTGGTACACAGCTTAGACAGGGGAATGCTCCCTCTGTAGCTGTTATGCTAATGAAGCTGTGTTTATGAGTGTGTGTGCTGCAAAGGAGATTGGTGCATAAAGCTCCATTAGGTGATTACCCTCCACCCACACCCCCTTTTAGCCCTAGACCATGCCATTTGGTGCCACCTCCTCCCCACTGTGTGCGCGCGAGCACTTACATATGTATGTTTTGGCTGGCAGAGAGTGAACAGCTGCTGATCATGACAAGGATTATGAGTAGGAAGTGTTTCCTTCTCAAACCTGTTTATACTATTACAGGCCAAAAGGTGTGCATGTACATGTTTGGCATTCAGATATGGGCCAGAAGACTGCTTTGTGACCGTGTCTGAGTCAGCCTTCTGTTGGGCTCAGCTTTCTGGTCTGTCTCATTTGTGGGACTGACAAGAGGTTAGTCAGAGGGACATTAAACAGTAAAGGTTATGCAGACCTCCATATTTTAAAAGATGAATACACAAAAAGCCTTACTCTACATTCAGTAGTCAATTTTTATCAGAAGAAATATTATTGTATTTTATTTTATTTTATTTATTTAATCAAGTAGTTTCATTTCAGTCTTGATCTTATTCCCAAGAGAGACCTGAGTACAAAAGCATGTCCCTTCACACTGTGTATATACATGCTATATGGAAAAAGTATCAAGCCACACCTCTTAATCACCTCTTAATTACTGATTTCAGATGTCTCAATTCCACAAGTGCTTAAAATCAAGCACGATGTCTTTACAAATATCTGTGGAAAAATGGGTTGTTCTAAGGAGCTCACTGAGTTTGAGCATGGTACTGTAATAGGATGCCACGGTTGCAACAAGTCAATTCGTCAAATTTCTTGCCTCCTAGAAATTCCACGAACAACCGTAAGCGTCATTATTGAAAAGTGGACCAAGTTGCAGAGTGGGGTTGCTAAGTGCTGAGGCACATGGTGTTTAAAAGTTGCCAGTGACTGTTCAGCAACTCGATAAATGCAGAGTTCCAAACCTCCTCTGGCATTAACGTCATGCACGCTGGGAGCATCATGGAATGGGTTTCCATGGCTAAGAAGCTGCATGCAAGCCTTACACCACTAAACACAATTCTACAATGGATGGAGTGGTGTAAAGCAGTGGTCCCCAACCTTTTTTGTACTAGGGGCCAGTTTCATGCATGAAAATTTTTCCACGGACCGGGTAGAGGCGCGGGGGCTCCAATAACAAAAACCTTTGTCAGTTCATAGTCTGTAATCTGAATGCAACAATTACACTTTATGTAGAAAAGGTACGTGACCTGCGCAGTGTGTACTTCCAGTCCTGTCGTGTTGCTAATAATCGTTTAGATTAGATTAGATTTGTTTAGATTCGTTTAGATTAGAATTTTTTTTTTTTTGGCTTATTTTATTTCAAGGGTTAGCTTGTGCCGCTGATGCGTGAAACGACGTTCCAGAGTGAAGTGTGGGTAGTGAGGCGAGGGCGGAAACAGTCGTTTTTCAAAATA
>VUQH01091064.1:0-14913 GCA_015106775.1 Etroplus canarensis
TACGCCGGATGCCCTTCCTGACGCAACCCTCACCATTTACCCGGGCTTGGGACCGGCACTAGGACTACACTGGCTTGTGGGCCCCGTGGCTGGTTTGGACCGCTGAAACTATTACTAATAGCATTTTATTTTACAAAAGACCTTCCCCTTTCTTTCTGTGTAAAGATGTTTAAATAAATAAATTTAATCCATTAGGAAAACAAGGTGCAATTCAACAGTGTGTCTCAGTTTTTGCACTATAATATATTCTGCCGAAGTAAATCTAAATTTTCTTAAAATTGAATAAATCAATGCTTTATTTAATTTTATAGCGATTGCAAAAATTGAGGAAACATTGTCATAAATGTTCTGTTAAATCACAGAAAATGTCTTTTTTAAGTGGACCCATCGTTATAGTAAATAGTGAGAAAACAGAATATTTTTTGTTCATTATAAAGTAGTCTCAGCAATAAAAACACCTCAGTTTCTGTCATTTAATGGTTTATCTGTTACTTACTGTGGTGTAATATGCCAAACCAAGGGTGATGTGCTTGTCAGTAAGACTGTGAAGTTGATAAAAATAGTTAAGTCTCCTTTTTTGCAATTTTCACATTTTTCAAAGCCACCCAGTGGGCTGGACAGGACCTTTTGGCAGGCCAGTTTGGGTCCCTGAGCTGAATGTTTGACACCCCTGAACTACACTAATAATAGTGCTTGTTAACTGGCACCGTCACAGCATGGCATGGCATAACTCAGAAGGTGACGTTTTTTTTAAAAACCATAGTTATACTAAAAGAATGTGTTTATCAGTAAGTCAGCAGTGTAAAGTAAGCATGGATAGGTAGCGGAGTATGTGGAAAGCAAATGAAAGTTTAGAATGTTATAGCTGTAGCTGAACAAACCACAGCACAAAGCACGACAGAACAAAACGGAGACACCCAGGGCCCAGATGGCTCAGGGGTCGTCACAACACTGAACTCTAGGCTGAATTTGACAGCAGTGATCTCACCAGTGTCTATTTATAAATCGGAATTAATTGTTCCATCATGTCAACTTAACTCGCATTTAGTTGTTCCATCTAGTTAACATAATGCCTCCCTGTGTTCTGCCTTCATGTAGTATAATCTGTGATAAATGAACTGGTATCTGGGTAGCACTGCTCTACTCTTACTGAGCTCTCAAAGCTCTATATTTAATTAGTAACACATACATGCATTTTTAATCACACACACGCAAACTCCAGTGGGCGCTTTAACATGCCGACCATAGGAGCTGGGTATCATAACCTCTGACCTCCAAAACAGTATTTCAGAAAAATCCTAAACCTGCTCAAACAGCCAACTCCTTAGAGCCATAGACTGGAGTAGGTTAAGCAGTGAAGACTGTGGGAGGAGTGCCAGGAGTCCATCCAGGAGGTGTAAGTTGAGCACCCCAGTGCACCTGTTAGCATTTTTTGGGGGGGTGGGGGGTTATATATGATACAAAGAAAGCTCTACGTAACTTGAGACTCTGTATGGTCCAACATATCAAATATAATGTCATTCAAATTTTGGATTTTCAAGTAACTAGTGGGATTTATTTAAGCATTACCAGAAAGGACTATTTAGGACTTTATAGAACTTTAACAGTGAATGTCTTCTTGTTTCACAACACTCATTCCTAGAAAAATCCTGCCCTTTATTCTCGCTGTAGTACACAGCTTATTCATTGTGCATCTTTAAAATACACTGGCTGCTCTTATGTAAGCTGTTTCATCTGAAAGCCACTGCATCCCATTAAATTTAATTTCATTATCTAGTGTCAATTCATAACAACTGTCAGCTGAAGGCACTTTATATTGTATTATAAAT
This sequence comes from Etroplus canarensis, assembly GCA_015106775.1. Taxonomy (NCBI): domain Eukaryota; kingdom Metazoa; phylum Chordata; class Actinopteri; order Cichliformes; family Cichlidae; genus Etroplus; species Etroplus canarensis. The sequence continues at coordinate 1,830 of VUQH01091064.1, forward strand.
GTAAGACCCTATAACATTATAGGTAACATAACGTACATAATGAACCTTCGGCTGCCCCCTTGTATTCTCCACCAAGGGGTCGCCACAGCAGATTAATCCACATTGATAATTTGGTGGCGGTTTTACGCTGGATGCCCTTCCTGACACAACCCTCCATGGTGAGAGGGGCTTGTGTCCCCACCTGGAATCGAACCGGGGACCTATCACTTGTAAGGCAAATGTGTAAACCACTACACTATAACATACATAATAAAGCTGTTATTATAGCATTGTTAGGTATGTGCTTTAACTAACATTGAAATGTATCCACCCTGATGCAATCTTCATATGGGATGCAGATACATTTTGCATCTTCCAGCACTTGGACTGAGAGAAAGTCTTCTTTAAGAAAGTCTTTCAATAGGAAGCATGACTCTATACAGTCATTAACATCTTCTAGATATTTAGATGCCCCAATTGGAAACAAATGTGCAACTGAGACTAAACCTTTATGGAGGTTATTGCTGTCACTCCCTGGTCACTGCTGTGATGAAACCAGAGCCAAACACAAAGTCTGTGTATACTCATACTTTTAGAAAGCGGCTTTCTAAGATGGTTGCTTTCCTGTGGTTTAATTTCAGGGAGATGAAGATCTGCTGACAGTCTACATAGGCGAAATCTTTCTGGAGTTTGTCAACATGCTTCCTGCCTTTCAGACCTACTGTCTGCAGCAGTCCACCTCAGTCAACATGCTCAATACCCTGGAGAAAGAGAAAGAACTGCTAAGGTACGCACAAAGTACAAGGATTCCTCTTCCTGTGACTCTGTGTGATGGAAAAATTGCTCTGGGAGCTTTCTCTTGTTCCTGCCATGGCTGCTCTGTGTAATTCTTAATGGAAAGGACAGCGAGTTATCACTTATTCAAAAGAAGTTCTATTTCAAGAGCAGAGCTGCAATGATTCATGTTTTTAGACAGTACCACAGTTCGCCCATGAGTCAGGCCATCTTATGATTCCCATTAATCAAGTTTGGAACAAAAATTTCCCAAAAGACATGTACAAACTGTAAGAATGTCTGCATTATCATCTTACTTTTCTCTCATTTCTCTTTCAGAATCTTCCTAGATGTTTCCCAGAATGACAACACAGCACTGCGTCGCATGAACTTGCGCTCTTTCCTCATGGCGCCCCTCCAGCGCGTGACCAAGTACCCACTTTTATTGAGTCGCATCATTAAAGTCACTCCCGAATGCCACCCTGACTACGCACGTCTCCGTGAGGCCAAGAGTCGGGTTGAATCACATCTGGAACACATCAACATGAAGACCAAGCAGGAGGGGAACGGCGTCACCTGGTCCCTGCGCTCATTCCGCCGCGACAGCCGCAAAAACCGGGAAGTCATCAACATCGAGATGCGAGAGGTGTCGATGAAGACGGTGGGATGGGCGAGAGAAAACACACGATTCGTCATGGAGGGACCGCTCCAGCTGTCCCAACCAGCGGATGGTCAGTGGGTGAAGAAAGGCAGCAAGGCTCTGAAGTTCCAAAATGTCCAGAGTTTGCTGATGGTGAGGACACAGCGGGCAGGTGAGGCCGCGGTTCAGGGCACCGACCTGGTGGCTCGGGGGGATCAGGGGGAAGGTGGTGGAGAGAGCATTCGAGATGGAGTGCTGGTTCTAATCAAGGACAAGAGCAGCGGGAAGTTCACAGTGCTGAGAGAACCCATCCACCTAGGAAACTGCGTGGTGTCAACAGACCCGGACTGCGAGGACACATTTGAGGTGCTCGATATCCGGCGGGAGTCTTTCGTTTTCCGTGCCTCGGACAAATCTCGCACCCAGCAGTGGTTCCATCAGATTAAACGATACGCTCGGGACTTGGGCACCTGGAGGAAAAGACGTAACGCTTTGCCCAACATCATGATCAACACAAACCAAACTCGCTCCTGAGACTAACCACCACTCATCTTTGTTACACTGTAAATAACCTCAGTCCCTCTACTGCAAAAACCAACTGGCAACATGAAGCATTTCTGAGTGACACCACTGTTATTACTTGTTCTGTGAAAAAAAGGAAAAGCATTCTCAATGTCTCATGAGGTTAAGAAAACAACAAAGCACTTTTTTTAAATTACAAAGCTGTAAGTGCGCCATACTGTCATAAAATAATGTATGTAGATTTAATTTCAAGCAAGTTACATTAACAAAAAAATATCAGATTCTTGGACGACCAAAAAACTTGGGCTGTGCTCATCAGCCTTGATTGTAAAGAATGTTTGCTCTTAGAGAAGCAGAGTTGTGTTTTCAGTAAATAACGTGTGTGTGTTGAAAAGCATGACTGATCATGACTGACTGCAGCAAGAAAAACTGTAATGTTAATAGTTTGTTTTTATACAAGACAGTGTGGTCTAAGAACATTTCTTCTTGTACGAAACGATAGAAATGTCGTCCAGAGCTTTGTTCAGTGGTTTTTGTTGGTTGTCACTGCCCTATACTGTCTGCGTGCCGCCCTCTACTGTACATTGGCGGTAGGGCAAATTTTTCACTGCCAGAGAAGCAGTGGAGCAGGCTGAACAGACCTCCAGTGTCACCGTGTTTAAATGGAAACTCACGTAACAGCAATAATCTCTGCCAGTTTCAAAGCAAGTAGCTACTGTATATGCATTTAATTTCCTGTGGTTTTCTTTGGCATTCAGGTGTTAATCCTGCTTCACTGTGTTATTGAGTTTTATGTGTCTGGAGTCTGAAACCTGATTGGTTGTGGGCACGACTAAAGATTCCCCTCATCACCTTAACACTAAGGACGTCTCTGTTACAGTCATTAGAATTAAGTGCCAGGAAAGCAATTTGTGGAAAGTCTAATCAGTCGGCTTTGTTGCAACATCATGTGAAATGGGTAATGTCAAACACTACCTGTGTGTTAAGTGCAAAGTTTTTCAACCTTGGGTTCAGGACCTGATGTGAGACCACTGCTGGTGCAGATGTATTAATATTAGTTTCATCTATTAACAGAACGGCAACAGAGGTTTTTTTTTTTTCATAACTGAATAATCTGCCAGTTATGTCTTTTACAATCATTTGCTGTGCACAGTATATGAAAGTAGGGTGAAACTGCCACCTACAACCCCAGTTCCAGAAAGATTGCAGTGATTTGAAAACCTCATAAACCAATATTTAAAAACAAACAAACATAGAAAACATTGTTGTTGAATTGAATGTTGAAAGTGAGACATTTTACTATTTCATGAAAAAATTTGGTGGCAGCAACACATCTCAAAAAAGTTAGGACAGGGTCATGTTTACCACAGTGTTGCATCCCCTCTTCTTTTAACAGCCATCTGTAAATGTCTGGGAACTGAGGAGACCAGCTGCTGGACCTTTGGGAGAGGATGTCTGATATGGGATTTCAGCTGCTCAACAGTCCTGGGTCTTCTTTGTGGTATTTTGTGTTTTCAGCTGCTGAAAGGTCTGGACTGCAGGCAGGCCAGTCCACTACCTGGACTCTTCTTCTGTGAAGCCATACTGTTGTAATAGCTACAGTATCGGATGTAGCATTGTCTTGCTGAAATACTGTATGCAAGGCCTTTCCTGAAAGACACTGTCTGGAGGGGAACATACGTTGCTCGGAAGCCTGTATATACATTTCAGCACTGATGGTGTCTTTCCAGATGTGCAAGTTGCCAGTACCTTAGCCACTAATCCACCCCCCATACCATCAGAGATACAGGCTTTTGAACTGAGTGCTGATAGCAAGACAGATGGTCCCTCTCTTCTTTAGTTCAAAGGAATTGGCATGCATGCATTTCCAAAGTTTCAAATTTCCATTCGTCTGACCACAGAACAGTTTTCCACTTTGTCCCAGTCTATTTGAACTAAGCCTTGGCCCAGAGAAGTTGGTGGTATTTCTGGATAATTTTTATATTTGGCTTCTTCCTTGCATGATTGAGTTTTAACCTTATTCTGAAAGCTGAGCTTTAACATGATTCTGAAATCGCTTCACAATTTGTAGATGCAGAGGATGGCAGATTGCTGAACCTCTACCCATCTTTACTTGTGAGAGACTGCCTCTCTAAAGTGCTCTTTTTAAACCCAGTCACATTACTGGCCTGTTGCCAGTGAACTTAATTAGTTGCAGCATGTTCCACCAGCTCTTTTTTAGTATCACTTACTTTTCCAGCCTTTTGTTGCCCTTTGAGAGGCATTGTCATCAAATTCAAGAAGAGCTCATATTTTTCACAAAAAAGTAAAAAGTCTCACTTTCAACATTTATATTTTTACTTTCTTTAATATATTAATTGTTTATAAAATTTGTAAATCATTGCAGTTCGTGTTTTTATAATATTTTACACAGCATCCCAACCTTTTTGGAATTGGAATTGTATAATTTTTTGAGCCATAAGGCTTTTTGCTACAGATACTCAGAAATTCAAACTTAACATATTCATACGAAAAAAGAGGCAAATGACCGTCAGTCTTAATTAAATAAACCACTTAAACAATTGTTGACTCTGTTAGCTGACCAATATTATTTTCATTTTAGTACTCCTTCAATTCAACAGATTCAATCATGCCGATGTTTCTTTTTAATCTCACCCTCTCTCTCTCTAAGGCCTTGAGAGACCAAAGTAGTATTCTGAAATGCTGGAGTTAAGGTTGAAAAACCCTGCTAACTTGATGAAAATGCCTCAAAAAGCATCAAAAACCATCTTGTTGTGACAGTTTTATTTGCGTTGTGTGACTTAGCGACAAGCTGTTGTGCCTTGGTACTTGATCACTGTTACCGAAAACTCAAGTATTTGCAATCCGTCACCGTAGCATTAATCTCTGAGATAGACGCGACTGCTCTGTCACTAGACTGAGATTCATTTACAGGCAATATAATTACTCCTTTGACAGTCCCTGACTGCTGATATGTGAGCAACTGATCTTCTATACCTTCTATTTAGTGTTTTTACTACTCATGGTATGTTTTTATTTATGAAGGCTTTATTTTGTTTGATGCACTTTATTAGGATTATTATACTATCCAGTCCACCTGCTGGTAAAAACGTGTTTATTTACCATACTTGATCACAGAGGGAGTCTGGCCAACTGAAGCTGATTCCGGCATATTGAAACAACAAAGTCGATCCAGTCAAAACCAAAACCACCATCTAAGACCAATGCTGTTATGTTTGTCATGAAGTAGCACCATCACTGTGTTTTGGAGGGCAGGGCTGCTCAGCTCCATACCAATACCGCTGTGCTGCTGGAGGATGTAGTTTCAGACTGAAAAAACAAAACCTGCTGAGTTGGAATACAGTTGTTTTTTTCCTCATTTGAAACAAAGACCCAACGTTTCATTTCCCCGATGTAATATATTGTGCATTATATTAAAAGATTTTAAACACAAGCTTGGTGTCTTTTTGTGTGTAAAATCTGATGAAATGTACACATATTTAGAATAATTCTAAGCATCTTAAGGACTTCAAAGACAGGAATACACACTGAACAAATGGAATCAATTTATCAGAAACAAAAGCACAATATAGAGGGGAGGCGAAATGACATTTTCTATAAAACATCCAGCAACATGAAAGTTCCGAAGCAAACGAAAGCATAGATGCCCACGACAGAAACAAACCTTCAAGATATTTCTTTCCATGAAAAAAATGAATGAACGTAACATACTACATGCAGTTTGAGACATTCCGACTATTCTGTATTTGCTCAACATATTCATTGGCACTTTTCTGCAAGGATTCCTTAGTGTATGAAAATAAGACATATCTGACTGATCACAGTAGCTTTGCATATGAAGTGCATCTTTGTAATTTCTTTGGCTCTTCTGCTCACTGAGCCCCATTTATAAGCGCTAATAATAGAAATCCAAAACCTTCTGGGTTAAAAAAAAAAAACAGTTACTACTGTCTCTTTAGATTCAAGATTCAATAACTGACATTTGTGTCAACCATTTTCTTTATAAATGAGGCTCCTGGATCCATGTGAATGCACTGATCTTTTTTGACAATAATTCAATGTCGTAATTAACACCGGGCATCAAATCAGCTGGTACACAACACAAACTCCAGCAAATGCACACAAACGACCACAGAACAAAAAAAAAAGAAACAAGCCTGGCTGGAACACGTCACTTTGAGCAACTTCTGTCTTCTTGCACAAATTAAACATCAATATAATGTAGAGAAGTAATAAAAAGTTGACGTTTGCAAATTAAACAGCTGCAAAAGCAGCTCAGTCACACAGGAATCAGGTGAAGCTGAGAACACGTTTCCGACCGTGATCCTCTGACAGAGGGTGTCGCTGTCGCTGCTGTCCTTCTGACAGACTGCCAGGCATCTGAAGCACCTGTCATGCATGCATTCACACACATATATGCGCTTGTAAGCGCACACACACATACACACACTCATACAGTCTGTCCTTGGTTGCTGGGGCCTCAGGCAGATCCCTGGCTCTGGCCTTCCAGGTGGTGTAAGGTCTCCAATCTGCAGCAGCCGTGGAGAGGTCCCAGCTCGGGGGTGGCTACCGCGCCCTCCTCCTTCTCCCGCAGCCAATCACGCCCTCGCCGCTCTACTTGTCGCCGGCAGCCTCGGGTTCCTTAGCCAGGCCGCGGATCGACAAGTCGTAAACTACCTCTTCGATCTTCTTCACATCGTACTTGAGGCCGTCGTACCGCTTCCTCAGCGGGTCATTCTTCAGGTTAAGCAGACGGAAACCTGAGTCTAGCTCGTTGATGAAGTTGGAGATGCGGAGCGGCCGGTTGTAGTCTCCTGCTGTGACACTGTTAACCGCCAAGCGTGACTGGTGGAACAAACAGCAGTGTGAATTTAGCTCCATGTTACTCAACTTACCAAAAAACAAACAAACCATGTTTTATTAGATGTATGGATGTACATTTGTGGCTCTGACACCATGCAAGCTGTGGGTCAAAGCTTCTATCAGCAGGAACTGTAAGCCTTTACACTGCTTTTTCTTGTTATGCGCATTTAGCTTTAACTGTCACTGGGCCGTATCATTACAGGTTAATCTGGCCAGCATTTCTTATGATTTCCCAAAGCCCAAGTTGACAACTTTCCATTTATTTGTCTGACCATCAATCCAAAACTGAATACAATTCATATGACTGGAAAACAGAGAGAAGCAGCAAATCCTCAGATTTTCTCATTTTACGGATGACTTGACTAAGTGTCAGGTGGGACTGTATCAGCCTCCAGTATAAGCAGGTACAGCCAATATCAAATGGATGGAGGTGTATTTGACCAGCTGTTGTAATACGTATTGCTGACAGAAAAAAAAGTAATATATTTATATAAATCCAACCTTTGGGAAAGTTATAAGTTAAGCTTTTATGGAAAATGTTTGAGAGGTATTCACTAACCTTTAGAGGAATTTTAACCAGCAATACTTGTGTTTTTTTTAACTCAAAAGGTTTAGGAAAGCTGTTCTGTACAACAATGTTATTTTATGAAGGGTGTATATAACTGGGAATTTAGAGATTAATGTGATTGGAATGTGTGTATGTTGTCATAATTACAAAGCTGTATTCTGCACTACATGGTGTGTGAGAAGTGGAATGTGTCACTGTATTTGTGACACGTTCCACTTGATTGCTGTATCACCTTTTTGTAGCACAAGCCAGATCACGTGGATTACTTCATAAATTTCTTCTGTTTTCTCCTCATGATTGTTAACTTTCAGTCCAAAATGACACAGAACACAAAACTATTTAGAGGATTTCAGGACTCGTAAACTACACTGCCTGGACAAAAAAAAAAAAAAAATCACCACCTGGATTTAACTAAGCTAACAGCTAAGAGCCTTTCACTGGATAATTACTGCAGTGATTAATATGTTTTGGCTGACAACAGGTTATTTAACACAAATGATGCAGTGAGTAGCTTCTCGTTTCTTAAACAATCATGTGGGAAGACATATCCCATGGTTGTGAAAGAGATGTTCCCCCCTTTCAGAAAGGGTCACATTATTGGCCTGCATCAAACAAACTGAACAACTAAGGAGATGCTGAAACTACTAGAACTGGGTTAAGACTGGGTTAAGCTGTGTAGCCTTAAAATATCTACTTACAGTAAGGTTAGTCAGAAAAAAAGGCTTCAGTTTGCTAGGGAGCATAAAGATTGGACTCTGGAGCAATGGAAAAAAGGTCATGTGGTCTGATGAGTCCAGATTTACCTGCTTCAGGGCGATGGGTGCATCGGAATAAGAGAGGAAGATGCACCTACTGTACAAACCTGTGTTATGATCTGGGGTTACTTCAATTGGTCAGATCTAGACTCAGCAATAAATGAATACACTGAATGACCAAGTTTTAACTTTGGATCAACCATCCAAAGCAACGGACAGAGCACAAGAGGTAAAGAAAAGAGTGCAGATAGGGTGGAGTGGGTGGAGATGAGTGTCAGGGTCTGACTGTGCAGAACAACTCCAGGTTTACGTGATGATAGTGAGACCTGCTATGATGTATGGTTTGGAGACGGTGGCACTGACAAAAAGACAGGAGGCAGAGCTGGAGATGGCAGAACTGAAGATATTGAGATTTTCCCTGGGAGTGACCAGGATGGACAGGATTAGAAATAAGTCCATCAGAGGGACAGCTCATGTTGAGAAGTTTGGAGACAAAGTCAGAGATGCAAGGCTGAGATGGTTTGGACATGTTCAGAGGAGGGATAGTGGATATATTGGACAAAGGATGTTGAGGAAGGAGCTGCCAGACAAGAGGATAAGATGAAGACCACAGAGAAGATTCATGGATGCACTAAAGGAGGACATGAAAAGGGATGGTGTGAGGGAAGAGGATGCAAGGGATAGGATGAGATGGAGGCAGATGATCCGCTGTGGCGACCCCTAACGGGAGCAGCCGAAAGAAGAAGATGATTTGCTCTTCCAAGATGACAAACTGTGAATTTTATACATGGACTGGCCACCACTGAGTCCAGACTCTCATCATTAATACAAGATCTTATAGAAAAATTGAACTCTGTTCAGAAATAAACATTGTTACATTATATAAGCTAATAGAAGTCATATAATGGCGAGTGCATGCCGTCAGCAAAGTGGTCCAACGAAATATTAGCGTGACTCTTGTTGCCAGGTGCTATTATTTATATTGTTTCTGTAAGAATATAGCAATCAACAGTAAACTCACCAGTTCACTCGCCATGATCAGTACACCTGCCAGGTAGTCCTCTACATCCAGGTGGAAGCCTTTCTCTCGCACCACTTCAACTGCAGAGGGAGAAAGAGCAGAGGAAGGAAATTGAGGTAGCTTTCCCCAGTGAGAGTTAGACTTTATCCCATTAACTGGTACCTACTCCCGAGTATCTGCGCCACCTCCTCCCGAGTCACAAGAGTTTCAGTCTCCAGGTAGACAACAAAGGCTGCTAAGAAAGCCAAACGCTGCAGGACAAACCGCCAGTGTTCGTGGAACCTAAAGAGTAACGAAGAGATCAGAGAAAGATTAAACACTTGATTCCCCCTGGACACTCCCCTCAGTGTAAGTCATGTTTTGCAGCAAGACTGGTACATAAGGTAAAACAAAAAATAAAACAGGACAGTTGAGAACAAAAAAAATAAAATAAGCAGATGAGATGATATTATAAGAAGGGGTTTCTGATGCTTACTGAATATGCTAAATTTCAGACTGTACATTCAAAGAAAAGGCTGTAGTCTTCTAGTAAACATTTAAAAAAGAAAATTTTACACTCAGGAAAGAACTGCCAAGTGAAGGTGGGGATATAGTGATCACTAACTGTATATCTCTGCAAACTAAATTTTTTTGGAGGAACTAAACACCAAACCTCATCATCACAGTCATAATGACAGCTACACAAATGTAAGTGGTCTCTACCTGTAATACTGCTCCACAGGAAATTTTGTTTTGAGTTCTGCAATGTGTGTCCTGACTGTGCAGAACAACTCCCGTGCCTTTGCACATTTACTGGGAACTAAAAGGGAAAAGATTGCATTTTGAAATATGAAGGCGCAAAAAACATTCAATACAAATATCTACAGCATACATACAGTATAGTACAGTATATACAGTACATAGCAACTCACTTTCTTTGAATCCAGTCGGTTGATGGACACTCTGAAGAACAGTTAGTATTTCCCTGGCAGTCTGCTCCAACATTTGGACAACCTTACGAATATCCTGTGAAAAGAGGGAAATATGTATAGCAAAATACTGACACCTACCAATAAAATAAAAAAAACAAAAACAAAATAACTAATATATTCTTCTTCTTCCTGCTCCCTTTAGGGATTGTGGCAGCGGATCATCTGCCTCAATGTCACCCTATCCTCTTCTGTTACACCAAGTCTCTTCATGATCTCTTTCCCTACATCCGCAAACCTCCTCTGCATGCGTTACCTTTTCTTCCTACACTATAGAGCACAGTGTCATCTGTGAACATCCTAGTCCACGGAGTTCATCACCACTGCAAACAAGAAGGGGCTCAGAGTCGATCCCTGATGTAGTACCACCCGTATCTTGAACTTATCAGTCACTATTACCACACACCTCACCACTGTCCTCATACATGTCCTGCGCCACCCTCACATACTTCTGTGCCACTCCTGACTTCCTCATACAATAACAGAGTTCCTTTCTTTCCATTCCTTTTTCTAGATCCACAAAGACACAGTGCAACTCCTTCTGACCTTCTCTATCAGGATTCTCAAAGCAAACATCATATCTGTAGTACTCTTTCTTGGCATGAAGCCATATGCTGATAGCAAAGTCATTAAGAAAGGACTATAAACGAAATTGAGTTCTGCTTGCTGTGATTTCACTTAGATGTTTGACCCTCACTGTGTGGAATTTGACAATGAAATGATGGTTTCACATTTATCAATGCAGTGGGAAAGATGATCTGTGCTCACATTAACTCTAGATGTGCTGTTAGGATTTTTTTTTTTTAGCGGAGTATTTTTAAATGCCTTAAGACATGTCTAGGTAGATTTATTCAGACTTAACAGAATTTATGAAGGGGTTGCATACAGTGGCTTGCAAATGTATTCACCACTCTTGGCACTTTTCCTGTTTTTTGAGCATGTTACAATAGTCCAAATTGGTGCAGTGAAATGAATTAAATAAAAACATATCTTTAAAAAAATCGAATAAATAAAAAACCAAAACATGGTGCGCACATATGTATTCACCCTCCTTCCTATGAAGCCTCTAAATAAGAACTGTTGCTACCAATTACCTTCAGAAGTCACATAATAGTTAAATAAGGTCCAACTGTGTGCAATCTGTCACATGATTTAAATATATACACACCTACTCTGAAAGGATCCAGGGTCTACAAAGCCAAGCAAGCCACATCAATACAACCAATGAGCTCTCTAAAAGGTCAGGGACAAAGTTGTGGACAAGTACAAATCAGGGTTGGGTTATAAAAAAGAAATATCCAAAACTCTGAAAATCCCACAGTGTGTCATTAAATCCATCATCACAAAATGGAAAGAATATGGCACCACAACAAAACTGCCTAGAAAGGGCCATCCACCAAATGTCTTAGACTGGGTAAGGAGGGCATTAATCAGAAAGGCAACCAAGAGACCAAAGGTAACCCTTTACGGAGCTGGAAAGCTCCACAGTGGACTGCTGTATCTGTCCGTAGGACCACTATAAGCCATACACTCCATGAAGCTGAGTTTTATGGAAGAGCGTACATAAAAAAAAACCAGAAAGTGTGTTTAGAGTTCACCAAAAGGCATGCGGGAGACTCCTCAAACATATGGAAGAAAGTCATCCGATCAGATGAGACCAAAACTGAACTTTTTGGCCATCAAGGGAAAACACTTTGTCTGGTGTCAACCCAACACCTCTCATCACCCCAAGAGCACCATCCCCACAGTCAAACATGGCAGCGGCAGCATCATGCTGTGGGGACGCTTTTCAACGGCAGGGGCTGGGAAACCGGTCAGAATTGAAGGAATGATGGATGTTGCTAAATATAAGGAAATTCTTGAGGAAAACCTGTTTCAGTTTTCCAGGGGTTTGGGACCAATTCACCTACCAGCAGGACAATGACCCTAAGCGCACTGCTAAAGCAACACTCGAGTGAGAGACTCCGTGGCACGACTTAAAGTTCGCTGAACACCAGCAGAACCCATCCAACCTGTAGGAGCAGGAGCAAAAATCCCTGTGGTTAGATCTGCCAAGCACATAAAGATCCACCCTTAGAGACTTGCATCTAGTGAGTGGGGGTGAGTGTTTCTTCCATTTAACTCAGCAAGTTGGACTACTGTGTGTAAAATCTTTACATAAAAAAAATCAATTTAAATTACATTGTAATGCAAAAAACTGGAAAAATATCAAAGGGGCTATTACTTTTGCAAGTACAAAAAAAAAGCCTGTTTTCCAAGTAACCAGTATTATTTTACCTACACTGCTTCCTACATTATAGCCAATCAAATCCTTCTGTCCAGTTAAAATATCCTTGGAGAAACATTAAAAGTTACTTTTAGGCCAAAAAAAAAAACAACCCAAAAACAAGTGATTGCAGCTTCTACCTTGCAGTCCTGCCAATCAGTTTTTAGACACGGCAGCGTTATCCACCCTGACAGAACATAATCAGTTATTGTAGCTGAATATGAACAAGCCGAGCCTCATCTGTTTACGAGGAGAAAATGCCTGAGGTTAAATGTTAAGACTGTTAGCTGACGGTTAGCTGCTAGCTAGCTGTGTCCGGAGGGGGGAGCTGCTGCGGAGCTGTTCAGTCATACCTCTCTGATGTCCTGGTCGGCGCTCAGGAAGCCCTGGATGTAACTGAACATCTCGGTGACAGACATTTCCGCTCTGAGTCCCGCTCGGTACCGAACCCGGATCCGTGGGCAGGTGATCAACACGGCAACGTGCGCGAGAACCTTCAATCTCCGCCTCCCGCAGGCGCGCGCTGATGACGTCGTTGTGTGTGCGCTGATACGTGTGCTGACGTCATCATGCGTGTTTTTTTTTTCCCCTTTAAAAAGTAGTCATGCGTCCCCAGGATGCATTAGTGTCTTTTTTTAACTGAGTTTTTTTTTTTTTTTTTTTTTTATTTTTATTTAAATTTTTTTTTTTTTTTGTTTTTCCGGGGG
>VUQH01091065.1:1093-33048 GCA_015106775.1 Etroplus canarensis
GCTTCCCCACAGGGCAGTGTACTAGCATCTTAATTCTGGTTTGGGAATACAAGGTTTGGCTAAATTTACTACATGTAAACAACTCAGTGGTCTGACTTGGGATTTGCCCTCTTAAACAGGGTCTGCTTTTCACTAGTGCTACCCTTGTCTGTCCTCCTTTATGCCTGACTTGGACAGTGTGGCATGGGCTGGAGCAGCATGCAGCCATCTGTTTTCACCATTTAAACCACTTCTTGTGCGAAAGCTAAAAACACCTAGTAATTCGGACATTTTTCTTGACTTTTTCGTTCCATTCCACCCAGGGTATACTATCTGTCTGTTTATCATGATAGATTTATGACCCTCATGGAAAAAGGTTAGGGTACTAAACCGTAATAAATACCACACAACGAAGTAAAGTTTTCTATATTTTGTCTGCCAGCCCATGTGAATAGTTACTGAGGGTGTTAGAATTAACACTGGTATAATCGTATCTAACCCTGTAATGCTGTGAAATAACTTCACACATTCAGTTATTTGGCTCCCTGGCTGAAATTTTACTCTCCTGTCAAACTGCCAGTCTCTCATTCTGACAGGTCTTCAACAAGATGGAGAGAAAAGGTGGAAGTGAGAGGTTTTTTGTACATTGAACTGTCACTTCTCAGAGATATGATTTCCATGCATAAATGTATTATTGAATACCCCGCAAAGGACTAAATCTCAAATATTAATTGCTGCATTTGACAGAGGCTGTTATTATGACAAGTTGGTTGTGTACAGAAGTTTTTTCTGTAGGTCTTATGAGATCAAGCTTCAATAATACTTTGCTTTTAATCAACCATGTTGCACAACTGTATGCAACCTACTCAACAAATTATTTCCCTTTAACAGTTTACTTAACTTCTTAACATTAACCACAGACTGTTTTGGCTTTTTTACCTATAGTAAAGAAAGTGTGACTCACATATATTTGACCTTAAAGAACTTCTGTTGTAATATTATTATTTCAGTATCCTAAATATATGAAAATAATGGGTAGATGTGAACCTGACCTGCCCCAAATTCTAGACAGGTCACTATTGACTTGATGGCCGTTAAGAGGTTGACCTATCCGCCCAACCATTTTCTTCTGTTTGTCAAGTTCAGGGTCACTGGGGGGGGCTAGAGCCTATGCCAGTCGTCATAGTGTGAAAAGCAGCATACACCCTGGACAGGATCCCAGTATGTTGCAGATTAACACACAGAGACAGACAGCCATTCGGACTCACATTCACACGTCACTAATGGGATTTGGGAGGAAGCTGAAGTACCCTGAGAAACCCATCTGCAGAGTCCGGAAAGGCCCCAGCAAAGCAGTGGATTCAGACCCAGGGCCCCCTTGATGTAATGTAACAGTGTTAACTGCCACACTAGAATTTAAAATGTTATATGGTTAATTAAAAGGAAAACTTAAGCGAACCTTAAAAAAAAAGTGAAAAGGAATTACATAGGATTCCGCTCATCTGCAATCCCAGCAGACCATCTTATTTCAGTATCTGCCCACATAAGCTGATGGCTCATCTGATACTCTCCTGCATGTCCCAAATGGCTCACCTGCAAGCTGCTTTGCAACCCACCTCCACACAGCTTCCTTCTTTCATGCTGTATCTGACTTAATCAGTGTCATATCTGTTGCCACTGTTATTCTATGCTTGGGCCTTGCTGTTGTCAAATGGGAAATCCTCAATCAGAGCCATACCACCAAATATGATTTATAGCAGATGGAAAAAAATCTTTTAAAATGAGTGAACATAAACTGCTATGCTGATATTGTCTAGGTATGTTAAATTAGTAGCCTTGTAACATCCACCAGGTTGCAAGAGAACTGTTTCTGACACTATGCTTATTTTGCATGTGATTAAAATGCTAATACTACCCTTAACTGGTTCACTATTGACCTGGGGGATGTTTAGAGGTATAGTGTAGCTCAATAGCTTGCTCTTGAACCCTAAAACAAATGACTGCTGAGGATGATTCTATCAACACCAAGGCTTTCCAGATAGTAGATTGTATAACCAAAAAAAAAGACCAGAGAAAAGATTTTGAATAGTTTTACTGACAAACAAAATTTTGTAATTATACACAAAGTTAGAAGTTGATGGCTACAACATGGTCAAAAAAGCTGGGACAGAGGCATGTTTACCAATATATGTCTCTCTAAAATCATAAGCCAAGATGGCTATGTGAAGGTAGCGCGTGGCCACTCCAGAACAAAGGTGGTGCTTGTACCCCTGTGATTGTCCCTGTTTTGGCCCGGTTTTGACCTGGCATTTGGGTGTTGTGGACACCGGGACGGTGGAGTTCATGTTCAAAAGTCGGAGGTTCAAGGATGACCAGATGCTGTCGTAGTTCTGTTGCTCCGTCCACAGACGGTGCTAACTGGTGATCCGGCTGCATTTTTTTTTTCATGACCTGCCGGGCAACGTCTGGGAGACCAAACTTTTTGGGTTCCGGGGGGGGAGTATCGTCGCAGGGCTGATGCTGCGGCTGGGGGCTCCGATCTTGGCTTGCTATGTGGACCGGGCCTTCAGTCCTCGGCGTCACCTGATGCCGGTGGCCGGAGAAGAGGACAACGCGGGCAGGGTTTTGTGCTGGGCCGGAGGCGGGCCCTGGCCAGCCGGCATTAACCCTTGTATGGGGCACCGGGTCCTGGGGGAATGCTATTTCATTTCACTGTGTGTTTATATGTAGTTGAAATGACAATAAAGCAATCCAATCCAATCCAATCCATGTAAAGAAATGGGGGTGGCTTGAGACTTTTGCACAGTGCTGCACATGTGACCTGATGTTGTGAATTTGTCATGTTAGTGAATTTAGAAGAAAATTCTAATTTAATGGACAAAAGTGTAGCAGTGGATTGCATTTTAGCCCCACAATGTCAAACATGGATGTTATTATTTTATGTCCAGAGATTACGAGACAGACGTCCAAGTTTCTGTCTGAAAACCTAAAATGAGACAATAATTCTGTTGGGCTTTCTCTTCACAAAAGACTTCTTACAAGTGTTTTCACAAAGTGATCAGTGCTTCTCATGGACAGTGAACCTGGGACTGTACGAATGTTTCTTCTTCTTATCAGGTAACCTCAGTAATCCTGCTGAGGTGGTTATCATCTCAGCATGTTAGGCCAGGGTTTCCCAAACCAGCTACGACCACATTTACATAAAAGAGACAGGGTTTGTAATCTGGAACGCTATGTGGATTGACTCAGTTTTGGAGCCAGCCTCAAGTGGCCACTTAGGGAACTGCAGTTTTTGTCTAATCAGCATGTTGCTGATTGTGCTGCTCCATTGTATTCTCCCTAAGAAGGGGGCCATAGCAGGTTAATCTGCATTGGTAAATTGGTAGAGGATTTACACTGGATGCTGTTCCTGACACAACCCTCTATGGTGAGAGGGGCTTTTGTCCCCACCTGGCATCAAACCAAGGACCTTCCTCTTGTAAGTTGAATGTGTAAACCACTACGCTATGGCAACAGCTGAAAAGGTTGAAACAGAACTTACCTATTTAAGCTCTAAATCATAGTACAGGCCCCTGACAAGGCAACTCTTTACAATAACCTCAAACAGTTACAAATCAGTTAAAAATAAGTACATCCTGTGGTTCAACGGGAATTAAAAGGGGCAAGAAGCAGCCAGGTGCTGCTGATCAATGCACTGATTAACTGATCATCAGTCAGTGTGATCACCTCTAGCAGAAGTTTTGGCAGGTTGCTGCTCTGGAGCATTCAGGTGTGTGTGAACACAATTCCACAATCTTCCTGGTGACAGGCTGCTGCTAACAAAGTGCCTAAAGATCCAGTGTAAAATTGCTTCTTTGCTAAGTTTGTTATGTGTCGACACAACACTGGTTCATCTCTTGTGTTTGGAGCCTTTTTTACGCTTGAATGATTCATAGGTCAGAGTTAAATGGCTTAACAATAAAAAAACAATCCTGTGAAAACGGCTAAGGTACAAGGACTGGACTGAGAATGAGTGAAAAAGTAGCCAGCGTCCAAAGAGCTACAGAAAGCCTGGAGAACTACTGGAGACAATATTTAAAATGTGACAAGAATGTCAAATATAAAGAAATGAGGCTCGAGACTTTTGCACAGTACTGCTATACAGTTCTGATTTCTCCCGTCTGTAAGTTCTGTGCCTGATAGTTACTGCTGACTTCAGTATTTGTCGGAGCAACAGCTCAGTGACCACACTGAGTTTGACTGATCCAGTCTTTGAGAAACGCTGTAGAAATATCAGTTCAGTTTTCTTATTTCTTCTGCTTTGTTTTGATGAACTTCCATCTAACCATCATTTCCATCTCCTTCCTTATTCTAAATAAGCAAAGATGACATCGTACAGCATCTGGTGTCCGTTATCCCACCCATACAGTTTCTTGTCCAGTGGACAGTAATCCACCTGGGAGTTGTGTCCGTGCAGGTTCGTGAACGCCAGGCTCGGCATGGTGTGCGTGAGCGTGTGCGTATCAAAGGCGTATGTCACGTTGGCGTAGTGACGCTCCATACTATCCACTGCATAAAGCACACCACAAACCAGAAAGCTGTTGCCGTAACGACCTCGTCTGAGTCCCGTGCGAAAGGTCCGTATGGGTTGAAGGTCTCGGTGGTGGAGGTGGATGAGCAGGATGACTTCCTGGTGGAAGCCCTCGGTGTCCAGAGCGGGGTAGAGGAGCCACAGGCCCGACTCATCGACAGCAAACTCAACCTGAAAAACAAATAAACTTAGAGAGGAACCAATACCTGCAAGTCTGTGCGACTTTCATGTCTGAAAGTATTTTTAGATGAACATATTCAGCTTGGTCTCATCCTGTCCATCCTGGTCACTCCCAGTAAACATCTCAACATCTTCAGCTCTGCCACTTAAATCCAGAATTGAATTTAAAATTCTTCTACTCACTCACAAAGTGGGCTCCATCCTATCTTAAAGACCTCATTGTAACATATTTTCCCATTAGAGCACTTCTCTCTCAGAGTGCAGACCTACTTGTGGTTCCTAAAGTTTTTAAAAATAGAATGGGAGGCAGAGCCTTCAGCTATCAGGCCCCTCTCCTGTGGAACCAGCCCCCAGTTTGTATTCAGGAGACAGACACCCCCTCTACATTTAAGATCAGGCTTCATGGGCCAAGATGGCGGCGCGATGGTAGCGCGCGGCCATTCCGGAACCAAGGTGGTGCTTGTATCCCTGTGATTGTCCCTGTTTTGTCTCGGTATTCGGGTGTTCAGGTGTGTGGACGCCGGGACGGCGGTGTTTGTGTTTGAAAGTTGGAGGTTCAAGGATTGCCAGATGCTGTCGTAGCTCTATAGCGCCGTCCACAGACGAGGACGATCAAGCGGTTTTGTTTTTCATGACCTGCTGGGCAGCGTCTGGAAAACCAATGTTTTTGGGTTCCAGGTGGAGTATCTTTGCAGGGCTGATGCTGCAGCTGGGCGGTTTCTGGGTGCTCCAATCTCGGCTTGCTGTGTGGACCGGGCCATCAGTCCTCGGCATTGCCTGATGCCGGTGGCCGGGGAAGAGGACATCGCGGGCAGGGTGTTGTGCTGGGCCAGAGGCGGGCCCCCTTGTATGGGTCACCGGGTCCTGGGGGAACGCTATTTTGTTTCACTGTGTATTTATATATAGTTGAAATGACAATAAAGTAATCTAATCTAATCGAAACTTTCCTTTTTCTTAAAGCTTCTAATTACAGCTGGATCACGTGACCCTGAACTATCCCTCAGTTATGCGATAGGCTCAGGCTGCTGGAGGACTTCCCATTCCACACTCTCATGCATTTATATGTCTGTCTCTCTCTCTCTCTCTCTCTCTCTCTCTCTCTCTCTCTCTCTCTCTCTCTCTCTCTCTCTCTCTCTCTCTCTCTCTCCCCCTGAGCCAGAGGTCTCTTCCTGTTAAAAGGGAGTGCTGCTCGTCTGACCGTTTTCCCTCTAATATTGTATAAATGAAATTGAACTGAAGTGAATGGATTATGGTAGTACTATTAGCAGTGAAAGAGCAAGATAGCTCTTGAGCTTTGAATATTTGGTTTACATCCATGACGAGAACACATCTGCTGCGTTGCTATATGATAGTGAAGTGTTAAGAGCACCTGGTCAGCTGACGTTTCTTCCTAACTTTGTACTAAGCTACTCCATGCTTAACCCAGAGACCATCTCTTCTCCACAGAATCCAACTACAAACATGCCTAAAATTCACTTTGTTATTCCTTTGAACATTTTTCCCCCCACATATCCAGTAGTTGTTCCTTCGCCTTACTATCTGCCCTTTTGACCTCTTTAGTGATTTGTAGTGTTTTTTTTTCCCATGCCTAACCTTTATAACCCTTTGAAGCCTCCCACTTGCACAGACTCCTCCTGTAAATCATCACACAATGTGTCTTGTAACATTAAATTGAAATAAAAGTGAAGAGTCTTACTTCAGTGTGCGACCTGTGAATTTGCTCCTCCAGTAAAGCATCGTGTAGCGTGGTCCAGGCAGCTACGTATCTATGCCTCAGGTCATATCTGATAATGTCCCTGCTGAAGGCACGGTTGTAGTAGAAAGCACCGTTAAACACGACGTGGCCTGTTCCAGTGAAACTGTAGGGGAGCTTGTATGTATTACTTATCTGACCTGAACAGAAAGAACACACAGAAAATATCCTTCAGGAAGTTTAGACGGTTCAGGAAATTTTACAAAAAACACTGAAACTGATAGTACTGCACTACAATGATTATGGTCAACCATCTTTGTTGCCTTGGCTGTATGATTTGGGTTGCTGTTGTGCTGAAAGGTAAAATTCCTCTTCATCTTCAGTTTTTTAGAAACATGCCTGAAGGCTTTATGTCAAAACTGACTTCAAGAAAGGCCCAGTTCCAGCTGAAGAAAAACAACCACAAATCATGATGCTGCCATCACCGTGCTTCACCATGGGTTTGGCGAGCAGTACTGTTTTTGTGCCAAACATACCTTTTGGAATTATGGCCAGAACTTTAATCTTGTCTTATGCGTATGTAATACATTTTCCCACATGCTTTTGAAAGACTTGATGCAAATTTTAGCCAAATTTTAGCCTTAAATGTTTTTGTCTACAGGCAAAAAGCTTCCATCTTGCCATCCTACTCCGTAGCCCAGGCACATGAAGAATCCAGAAACTGTTGTCACATGTAGTCCACAATCATCACTTGCAGGAAATTCCTGCTGCTGCTTTAATGTTGCTGTGGGCCTTGTGGCAGCACCCCTGACTATTTTTATTCTTGTCTTCTTGGAGGGATGTCCAGCACTTGGTAATGCCGTTGTTGTGCCATATTTTCTCCACTTGTTAATTATTGTCTTCACTGTGATCTGTGGTATATCTAATGCCTTAGAAACTGTTTATTGCCTTTCTTCTGACTGATAACTTTTACCAGTGGGATCCCTTTGATGCTTCTAAAGCTCTTTGCAGACTGAGTTTCTGCTGTAAGATGAAACTAAACAAATGTCAGGAAAATCCTACTAGAACAGCTGAAGTGAACAGGAAGAAAACGGGATTAAAATTATCAGTGGTTTGGTAGATTTGTCTAATAACACGTCTTCGTCGTCTTCTTCTTCTTCTTCTTCTTCTTCTTCTTCTTCCAGCTGCTCCTCTTAGGGGTCTCCACAGAGGACCATCTGCCTCCATTTCACCCTATCCCTGCATCCTCTTCCCTCACACCAACCCTCTGCATGTCCTCCTTCACTACATCCATCAACCTTCTCTCTGTGGTCTTCCTCTTCTCCTCCTGCCTGGCAGCTCCATCCTCAACATCCTTTGTCCAATATGTCCACTATCCCTCCTCTCAACATGTCCAAACCATCTCAGCCTTGCTTCTCTGACTTCATCTCCAAACCATGTCAGCCTTGCTTCTCTGACTTCATCTCCAAACCATCTCAGCCTTGCTTCTCTGACTTCATCTCCAAACCATCTCAGCCTGAGCTGTCCCTCTGATGTACTTGTTTCTAACCCTGTCCATCCTGGTCACTCCTAGCCAACATCTTCAGTTCTGCCACCTCCAGCTCCACCTCCTGTCTTTTTGTCAGTGCCATCGTCTCCAATCCATACACCACAGCAGGTCTCACTACCGTATTGTAAACCTTCTCTTTCACTCTTGCTGCTATCCGTCATACACATTACTGTGCAAAGGTCTTGAGCCACCCCTCATGTTTTATATTTTGCTTCCAAGGAGCCAGATTTGCTTGTACCTTTTTGAAGTGGTCTTGAGAAATAGCTCCCCAGGCTTTCTGAAGGCCTTTCAAAGATATTCTTCTGACACCGGCTGACTTTTCGCTCATTTCCCAGTCCATTCCTTGCACCTGACCTTTTTCAGGGGATTTTTTTTTTTTGTTTAATAAGCCACCAAACACTGAGCTATGAGTCATTCAAGCATAAAAAAAAAAAGAGACGAACCAGTGTTGTGTCTACACATAACAGACGCCTGAGCAAAGAACCAATTTTAAATTGTACCTTTAGGCAATTTGTTACTAGCAGCCTGTTGCAAAAGCACATCATTTGTTTCCATTTCTTTGCACCAACAGGGCGATTCCCAAAGAGCCATTAGCTGAAAACTTGGCACATCTCAGCACAGTATGCAGTGTGTCTTTAAAATTTTGAAGAAACTGGACAACATGGCACACCTACAAAAAAACAATCTACAGAAGGTGAACACTATCTGAAAGCCACATCCTTAAGAAGCAGGAAAAAAATCCAGCAAAGACCCAAGAGATGCAGCTGGCCTGAAGGATGGCTGTCGTAAGGAAGACCAACGCTGAGAAAAGGCTGAGGTGTGACAAATTACACAAGAACTGGATTGAAAGAAATTTTTGGTTCAAATCTTTGTCAGTACGTGTGGAGAAGGTCAGTAGGGAGGTCCAATGGTGAGCGTCTACAGCCATCTGGAAAACACGGTGGAGGCGCCGTTATGTTTGGGCTGCATTTCAGCCAGTGGTGTCGGGAACCTTGTCAAAACTAAAGGATCTGTAAAGGCAGAAAAGCATCGTCAGATTTTAATCCACCAAGTAATACCATCTAGAAGGCATCTGACTGGCAACGGCTCCATTTCACCAGCACAGCACGTTAACACACTGTCAGCGCACACAACAGAACACTATCAGCCATGGATTGGCCTCCCCAGAGCCCAGACCTCAACACTATTGAAGCAGCGTGAGATCATGTTGACAGACAACACTCTTTTGTTGCCTTATGTGCTGTACTTCCATTTACGTTAGCACGTTTCAGTAAATCGTTGCAAGGAGTAAAGGTAGTCGAGTTTTTTAATTGAATGATTAATACAAGGATGGCAAATGCATTTCAACTAAAGGCCACAAGAGGAGAATCACAATAAGGGCGCAGACTTTCACAATTGATTTAACAGCCACGTATTCTTCTCACGTACAGTTTGCGACACTCTTCTGGCAAGAAACTGGTTGTTCATAGATATCTGAAAAACTGCAGATAAAGCTCCTCTCCAGCAAAGGTATTTCCTCGGCTATGGTCAGGCTTTCCATCACCACTGAGATCTTCCTGCAGTTGCGGCAACATGCTGCTCAAAAAAGGTCCAAATATATCAGACTTTCTCCTCATTTCCCCTTCAGGCTCCTCCTTATCAGAGGCCAGAGGATTCTGATCACAACACTCTGGTCTTATGATTTTTATGATCAACATTTACCCACTCAAGTGCCCCCTCAGGCAGAATGCGAGATGTGCATGGCGGAAGCTGCGGTGTTGTTTTCAAATGCAAGGAAAACTGATTGTTAACGAAGAAAAAAAAATGCGTTTTCTCCAGAAGCCTTTAAATGAATTTTTACAGTGTGCAGAAGCTGTAAACTCAGCACCGGAGGTGTTTCGCTAGAACTGATAAAGACTCAATGCAGTGCAAATTTCAGTCATGTCAGCACATTTCCCAGCTGCTATCAAAGGACACGATGGAGGCAAAGCTACTTTATGGGTCAGATACACAAGTTCAAGAAAAGGAGAACATGGACAGAAAAAAAGACTTCTTCTGCTCTTTGAACTTTTAGGCATCAGATCCATTCGGTTAGTGGTCTCTGACAAGCAATCCATAAAATCAAGCTCTGATATTTTAATGAAGACAGCACCAGTCTAAGCAGTCGCACCTTGACGATTTAACCAGCGTACGCCCACGTATAAAAAGTTTGGTGAATATGCTGGCGTACGTGGAATAAGTTATTGGTAAGGTTTGGATAAGTTAAGAGCACCCCGAAGCACACTGGTATACGTCGTCGTACGTCAAAAACATACACATAGTTCTGCGTATGCCAGCATTTTAGAGAAATTTTGACGCGTCGGCATACGCTGGTTAAATCATCAAGGTGGGACCTGAACCCGCACGACTGGCTGCGACCCTCAGCGACATCTCAAATTGAGAATCTCCCTTCAGTTTTGCAAAGACTAATCGACTCTGAAGCCTAATTAAATTAACTTGAGGTTTTCGGTGTGCGAAGCTGCCGGGTGCAGCTTATAGTATTTATCTGGGCTGTAACAGAAGGCAGATGTGTGCGGTAGAAGCTTAGCATAACTTCTGTCTACATCTCAGCATGTGGCGAGCAGAACTGAGAGTCCCACGCAGAGTTTCAGCAGTTTGTTGCCAGCATCGTCAGCGCAGTGAACGCCAGAGAGAAAACGGCAAGCAGAAATGGACTGAAGGTGTTGGGCTGGAACCAAACAGGTGGTCAACAAAGTCATCTCAGGTTTCAGAGGTTTTTAGGGCCAAATACAATAACCTCCGTTTATCTGAGTTCACCTGCGGAAGATTACAGTCCATCCAGGTCTTTAGGTCTTCAAGACACGCCTGGAGTTTAACTCATTGATCTGAGTCATCTGGATGAAAAAAGTGGCGAGTGGCATTGCAACACCTTTGACCCTACAGTACAGGTAACCGCTGTTGTACTTAAATTAAACAGGAATAATTAGCTTAACCATCCAGGACAACGAAGTTTAGCACATGTCTAGTGCTCACTACACTATGTAATCAGACTTTCGACCACTTTAGCGCCACATAAAACATAATGCATTTTTTCACAACTTCAGCAGTTGAATAATGATACAAAAGATACCAGATACCAACAAAAACTACCAGAGCAATAATCAGCTGCCTCTCCAATAAGACCCTCATCCAAACACCAACTACACTCATCAAACTCTGCAGCAACACCACCCCTTTGCCTCTCCACCTCACAGTGGATCTCCAGGCCTACTCTCACCAGCTGGAGTCCAAAATGCTTGAGTTGGAGAGGTGACAAAGCTGCCATAACCGTGACCTGACCCAGCCTGTCTGCAGGTAAACAGGAGGAAGGAAGGACCTGAGCTGCGCACGTTTAAGTTTCTAAGATATGAGGTGTTCGGCAGGTTGCTGACCAGAGCGCAGAGCAGATCCACGGCCTCCAGGATCAGCTCCTGGTGTCCGACCCTCGCCACGCCCACAGACAGCAGCTCCTGGTGGGACATCTTGAGGAGCTTCTCTCCATCCACCTGCAGCCGCTGGAAGGACGGGATGTACTGCTGCAGGCTGTCATCCAGACCTGAGAAAACGAAGCACATTTAAATCTTTACATTCACCGTTTTACATCAGTTAATCAGAAACATTCGACCCGCTGGTTGGGTTTTCATATCTCACGTTGCTATTGTACAAAACACCAGGCTCTACTGTACACCATGTATTGCCGTTCAGCCTGGAGATCTTGAGATCTTGATGACCCGGCCCTCAGCAGCGGCACACACGAGAGCAAACAAGACAGAGCTGAAACTCCACGGCTGAGTTTCCGTTCAGGTCTGACAGCAAACACAGCCTGCTGAGTCAACACTCACTTAGTACTGGATCCATCACAGCCTCACGGCGTCCTGCCAGCTCACCAGACCACACCTCGGGATCAGGACTACTGTCCCACACACACGTCCCAGATTTTCTCTCTAATCTTCTCTGGAGTACATCGGCGGCAGTTTCAGCTGAGTCTCACATCCTGCCTGTCTAAATGAGTCGCTCACAGTCAAGGAAAGCTCCACTTGGTTTTCAAACGTGCTTATGTCATTAATTATGTTTTTGTCATTTTTAGCGGGGGTTTCATTGTAACCGTGAGCACCGGCTATCTGCCTCAAGCCTCCTGCAGCAGCTGCTTTCTCCATCATTTCCATGTACTCTGCGTTTCACTGACCTCCACTTACCTCAACTTTACTGATAACGTTAAAAGTTCCTGCAGTGCATCAGTTACACAAACTCACCATTTCCTGTGTGTTTCAAATTAAAGCCCCTATTTGGTTTCAGTAGACAGAAACTGTTTCTTATTGCCAAACATCTGCAGGCATGCGTGGAAAACCTGAACCCATTTAATCTGATGAAAGACGCTGGTTATTAATATACAGTTAGGTCCAAGAGTTTTGAGCCGTACTGCTGTATTGTTCATAGTCCCCCATTTACAGAGGCTCAAAAGTAACAGGACAAACTATCACAATTCTAAATGTAAGGACTGTCTGTAATAGATTTTAGTCCCTGGTAGTGTAGTGGTTTGCGCATACCCTTGTATGGGGCACCAGGTCCTGGGGAAACGCTATTTCATTTCACTGTGTATTCATATGTAACTGAAATGACAATAAAGTAATCCAATCCAATCCACCTTTGAAGCGAAAGGTCCCTGGTTCGATTCCAGGTGGGGACACAAGCCCCCCCCCTCACCACGGAGGGTTGCGTCAGGAAGGGCGTAAAACCTCTGCCAAACTACCAACGCGGACTAATCCGGTGTGGCGACCCCTTGGTGGAGAATACAAGGGAGCAGCCGAAAGGTGCATTTTGCCTTTACCAGACAGGACAGCGGGGGTGGACAACACGCAGGAAATGATCTGGGCTGAACTCAAACCCAGGCCTCTGCAGGAGGACAACAACCTCCCGTTACAAGGGTCACCGGCTCAACCACGAGAGCTGAAGTCTAGAACCCACGCACGTCACCTTTACTGGCCTTTACTGTACGGCTCATGCCACCGCACCGGAGAACACTGCGAGCGTGACCTGGGAGACGATCCTACAGGCATCCGGTGCTTCTCTGATTCGTTTCATGTAGAACAATCGCGCAGCGCCTATGCCCAGAACCTTTATTGTGAAAGGAAGGAACAGGAAGAAGCCCTTTCGCAGGTTGGTGGAACGACCAAACAGCGAGCCAAACACTTGAAGGTTAAAAATCCAGAAACTCAGGTTGATTTAATGCTTAAAGCCTCTGCAAACAGCCAGTGTTGATAAGATTAACTCCTTATTATCAGAATCATGTATTCCAAAGGATTTTAGTGTATTTAAAAAGACCAAACGCACCGACTTTTACATTTTTTATGCAGGACCAGCAGAGCAGAGCTGCACCCCTCTGGGCCAACAGGATCCCACCTTCAGCCCCTCTGACCTCCTGAGACCTTGAGGGACACGCTGCCTGCTTCGGCGGCGCCGCTCTGAGCCCAACCCTGACCTCTGACCTCTGTGAACGAGTTCAAAGAGTTCTCTCTCCGGATCAATCGATCAAAGCAGCCATCGCGCAGCAGCGAATCGCCCTGGCACACATCGGTTCAGAAAGGGTTCTCCGCGGAGAGTTTTGGGATGCGTTCGGGTGGGAAGAACGTGGGAAAAATTCCATAACAGGAACAGTTTAAGCAGATTTTAAACATGCATGTAGGAAGTCGCGTCGATGAGGACGGCAGTCCGCACACCGACAGACTTCAACGTTCGACTCAAACACGAGCTTCAGCAC
Organism: Etroplus canarensis; assembly: GCA_015106775.1. NCBI lineage: Eukaryota > Metazoa > Chordata > Actinopteri > Cichliformes > Cichlidae > Etroplus > Etroplus canarensis. The sequence continues at coordinate 14,841 of VUQH01091065.1, forward strand.
ACACCAAATGGAAGATCATGATGATGTTGTGAAGAAGCCGAGCAGCAACTGGCCAACAGAATGCCTGAGAAAACAACTGCCCCTGCATGTGGTCATTAAAGAAGCCGGGACTCCTGTTTGTCTTCAGGACAGATGGCCGACGCTTTCTCCCCGACAGCAGGGAGCAACATTCCTCCTTAACTGACTGCCGACGTGACACCTCCGAGTTCAGCGTCCTCCGACGCTTAGCGAGAGGACACTAGACACAGAGCGTGTTAGTTTTTGTGTTTTCATTACGGGGTTAAAATTTAAAGAATGCGGAGTCAGGATGGGGAACGTTTCTTGCATAAACACACAGACATCGCTGAGGCGGGCTGCCCTCGTGTACCAGCAATCTATTTTATTAATTTGGAGTCAAAGATGTACTGTTTTTCTTACTTAATGAGAAGAAACAGCTGCTCTTCACAGCTAAAAACCCATGTCTTAAAAAAAGACCGCTCACACCTCGTTTGTTTGCAAAACTTTAAATGAACATATGTACCTCATGGATGGGGTGTGGATCTGTGTGATTGTTTCATTTGTCTCGTCTATTACTAATGCAGTGACCCAGACTCAGGAAAGGTTGGTGTTGTGTATGTAAATTGCCTGTTCAATTGTGGCAATGTACCTTCGGCTGCTCCCTTGTATTCTCCACAATGGATTAATCCAAATTGGTAATTTGGCGGAGGTTTTGCGCCAGATGCCCTTCCTGATGCAACCCTCCATGGTGAGAGGGGCTTGTGTCCCCAACTGGAATCGAACCAGGGACCTTTCGCTTCAAAGGCGAATGCGCAACCACTACGCTACCAGGGACACTACCGGTAAAAAAATAAAAGCTGCTCTGTTTTTATTAATTTAAAAAACCAGCTTTAAAAAAAGAAAAGAAAAAAAAAAATCACAAAAGAGCCTATACTGACCAGCAGCATCTTTGAGTAATATAGATGGCGCTGCTACCACATGGATATTTCATGTTTCTCCAGGATCAGATGAACCGTTCTGGCTTTAGGCTGTAAGACGATACATCCAAAAATCATTCAGGCTGCTACGTAGAGGCCAAGACACCAGCACCTCCCAACGTTTCGAAGCTAAACCAAAAAAAATCCGTGTTGTACTGCACAGACTAATGAGAATTAACATCCACTGAGGAATCTAGGACAGTCCTGAGCGGCCCTAAAGTCTCCGTCACACGATTTAACCAGCGTATGCCCACTTATGAAAAATTTGGCGAATATGCTAGCATACTTCAAATAAGTTATTGCTAAGTTATATATAAGTTCAAAGCACGCTGAAGCATGCTGGTAAATGTTGTAGTACGGCGAGGTCGCCAAAAACTTTCCGACATATGCCAGCGTATGGCTCATACCAGTATCATAAGTTGTAGGTAAGTTATGCGATCACACGTTACTTGTAAGTTACTCATAAGTGGAAATATGTGGAGATAATGTCTACCATACCCAAACTTATTACTAACCTATGAGTAACATGCTTTGAACCTATGTGTAACTTATGGTGAACTTATCTCCAACACATATTGACATATGTGGACGCATTTGACGTGTTCTGGATGACCACAGCACTTGCTGAACGTGTTTCTAACTTACAGCTACCGTATAATGGCGTATTGGCTGAGAGTAGGGGTCGGCGACGGACGCAGCTCCGATGGCACTGACGATGCCCCAGAGGCATGGGAACCTGTATCATCTCCATCACAGAGTGAGCGTGAGGGTGATGAGGGTGTGGGTGATGATGGTTTCCACTTTAAATCAAATGCAGCCCCTGTCTTTAAAACAAACAAAGGAAACAAACTTCAAGTTTTAACTCTGGCATGCACCGAGCAAAATGCCAATGAAATATTAATCTGATATGTCAACACTGACAGCATGGAATGTCTTTTCTTGAGTTCTTTAAACCTTTGTTTTGTTTCTGCTCTAGTTAAGCTCCAAAAAGCAACCTTGCGACACAAGTCAGGAAACACGTTCTGCTCCTGAATAATCCTGGAAAGACGCCAAGATTAAAACCGTCAGAATATTCCTAAACCGTACTCTGGTAAATATCCAAAGTTCCTGCTGCCACACTTCAATAAGATCTCCTTCTGCTGTTGGTCAGCAGTTGATGAGCATCTGTGGTCAGAAGAATGTGTTGGTGACAGCCTGGATCACATTACCGTCACCATAGGAGGCCGATAATCTCTCAGCTCCACAGCAGGGTCGGCTAAATGTCACATGGCAGCCAAATATCCCGCTAATGACAACAAAAGGCCAAGCCTCCCCGCAGAGACGGCCCATCATAACAAGTGAACACAAGCTTCCGTTGAGCCTTTCCATGCAGGCGTATCTCGGTCAGATGGGATACTACTGATAGGTTCAGGTGTAAAATCTCTGGCTTTAACCCGTTTGCTCAAATCATGGCAGATTAGGGAGATAAATAAAGCAGATCCATGTATAAAAATTCAGCACAGGGCCAGCACTCAGCTCTGGATCCAGTGTTCTCATGAGAGATGAAACATCATTAATTCATGTGGCTGCTGGGACATTTTTCCCGTTCCACGTCTCGATGACTGCTCTGTCGGGTTTGGCGCTGGGCCCAAACTCTGGGAAAGCCGCTTCAAACCTCTGACAGGCGGCGGGGATCGAGTGGGATTACCATACTGAAACACTGCTGAGCGCCTCGTGTCGACGGTTTGCCGCTCGGTTGTTTGGCTTCTGCGATACCGCTCAAGCAGCACGAGTAATTAAACGGCAAACGGCAGCAGTTTGCAAAAACGCTGCCAGAAACACTCGTCCTGGTAGTCGCGCAACATGAGGAAGCCTTAGAAAGAAAACCTCTTCACTCTTAGTATTTTCAAGCAAACGCTGTTGAAACGACAGCGTTACCTCCAGGTCAAAACTGCAGCGCAGACGGACGGACGTTGATCTCCTTTCCGCGTACAATAGAAGTCCAGTCCGAACAAGAACTATCCAGAAGATCAAAAGGAGAAAACAAACGCTTCCGACTTTGTTTTTTTCAATACGACGGCATCTGACTGACATCTTAGTCGCCGTCTTTGATTGACACTGGGCACAAAATCTTTGAAAAACCACGGCTCCAACAGAACTAAAAAAGGCCGCCGAGCTTCTAAAACACTGGTTCAAATTGTTCAAACGTGCTACTGTATCTGCACTTTACTGCTCAGTAAAGTGGTGGATTTATCTAAAGAGTACCGACTTGCAATGGAAATATTTACAGCGTACTTGGAGCTCAGGTTCACACTGATAAAATATGCATAGCTTGATCCTGTGGTTTCAGAGGATTGACTTTCCAAACAGGTGAGAGGAAGGAGGGGCAGGCCGGCGGCTTCGTTCACCTACATTTTACGTCTGCAGACGCCGAGTCTAGATTATCAGTCCAACCTAAGCCTTGTTAAAACACAGGCTTCCCTAAACTGCCAGTAGCTCTCAGCTCTAACCCCAACTGATGACAAACATTTTTTTTAAAAATACCTCCACGATATATAGACCTTTTACTTTTAAAATGCTCAAGTTATTTCCTGAAACAGACATTATATGAATCAGGATGAAAGAGTGAGCGCATGGGGGGGGGCTATCCTCGACTCACAAGTTCACGACAGCAAACTGACTGTTTTTCCCACTTCACGTTTGTTGACAGAATAAATCTGACTCGACATAAAGGTCAAAGTGCACCGATCCTCCGAAGCCTGACAGCTTCCCCTGACTGATTAATGATTTTCTACATGGTGCACATGTCCACTTTTGTTGACAATTTTAAAAAACATCGCTGCCGTTTATTATTGGGCGATGGAGCTGACCCCTCCAGAGTCAGCTGAATTTTGTGTACAAAAATAATAAATAATAACAACATTTAATGAAGCCATGCAAAGGCTTAGGTTTAAACTGGGGCAAGTTTAACAAGACTAAAAAAAGAACAAAAAAAAAACAGGGGTGGCCACACTTTTCAGCTTACGAGCTACTTACAAAAGCAAAACATATATTTATTTATAAATATATTGAGTATTCTTTATATGTACAATATATATTGGTGTACCTTGCATACCTGCATGAACCCATATTACAAAATACACCTCTGTACCTTTTTGTCATTACCTTACTCTGATGACTTGCACTGATTGGAAACGGCCAGGGTGGCTGCCTTCGCTTTTGTCATCAGCTGTGGGAAAAAGAACCGCTGTCTGGACACCTGGGATTTCAGTTCCTTCACCTTCCTCTTTCTAAGCTCGCTTTTTGGGGGGGAAGTCAACGTGGCAGTTTTAAAATTACGAAAATGCCGCTCCACATTTCCCTTCTTTGGATTAGCAATGGTAGACTGGCAGATGAGGCAAACGCACTGCGAATGTGACATCTAAAAAACAAAAAAAGTCCTCCTCCCTTCCATATGGAAGTGTTAGGGTTTTGTCTTCTTACTCGGTCCAGCTCCCTCGCTCATTTTATACCCTTTCTTAAGCTTAGTAGAAATAAAATGGAGCCTAACTGGGCAACTTGGTAGCTTGCTAGAGATTAGCAACAGCCGGCGTGGAACGCGCACGTGTGGTGACCCGTGTGTCACAAAACATCAGATGTCACACTGGCTACCCTGTATGTCAATCAAATAACAAATATAATCGTGAGGATGGATGATAGGCTGCGATCTACCCACACTACCTCTGCGATCGAGCGGTAGATTGTGATCGACATGTTGGGCACCCCTGCCCTAAAGGGCAGTTAGGAGTCTTGGAAAACTTGGCCAACTGTATACTTTTACCGGCTCATGGGAAAAAAAACAAGATGGGGGGAAAAAATGAATTTTTATTGCTTTATCTCATTGGCCGGATGGTATAAAACATATCCAACTGCTTATCCGATTCAAAGTCATGGGAAAGACCCTATTTTAGCCGTCATTGTGCAAGAGGCAGGGCACACCCTGGACAGGCCATCAGTCTATCATAGGGCAAACCTTTTTACACATACCTAAATGTAGTTATTATAGATTAGTAATCTGAATCTGCAAAATAATAAGTTACTACAGCTTTGAAATAAATCTGAGTACACCCCATGCAATGCTTTAAACACAGGTATCTGTTAGAAAGAGAGAGATGCCACGCCGCTAAGAACCAGCTCTTTCCATCTGTCTGTTCATCATCTACCGCTTTTCTGGGGTCAGCTGGGAGACATAGTCTCTCCAGTGTGTCCTGGGTCTGCCTCGAGGTCTCCTCCCAGAGAGACACGCCCAAAACACCTCAAGTGGGAGGCTTTCTAATCAGATGCCCAAACCACCTCAACTGGCTCCTTTAGATGTGGAGGAGCAGCGGCTCCACGCTGAGCCTCTTCCAGACGACCGAGTTCCTCACCCCTATTTCTAAGGGTGAGTCCAGCAACCCTGCAGAGAAAGTTCATTTCAGCCGCTTGTATTCGCAATCTCATTCTTTCGGTCATTACCCAAAGTTCGTGACCATAGGCGAGGGCAGGAACGTAGATCGGTAAATCATGAGCTCTGCCTCAGAGTTCAGCTCCCTCTTTACCCCAACAGACCGGTACAACGTCCGCATCACTGCAGACGCTGCCCCAATCTGTCCCCGTTCCATCCTCCCCTCACTCATGATTAAGACCCTGAGATACTTGAACTCCTCCACTTGGGGCAGGACCTCGTATCCAACACGGAGAGGGCAATCCGCCCTTTTTCAGCCGAGTACCACAGACTCTCTACCTCAGCAAACTCAAATGCTTTCTTTAAGGCTCCTGACAGCAAGATACAATATGCATTAGCGAGGGTTGCTTCGGCGTGTTTGCTTCACAGGTGAACTCATAACTTTGAATGTGCCAGCAGCTGGCCTTGGGCCATCAGTTATGTCAAACCCTGCGCCACAATAACGGGAAAAAAAAAAACCTCTTAGTCCCAACCCTGTGCAACGTGTGTCGACTCCACGTAAATATTCCCACTTTTCTCAAAGTGATTAAAAAAAAACCGAACTGTCGTCATGTGTAAGACCAGGATTGTACGTTGAGCCAGCAGTGACGGGTATATTGCAGTGTGCTTCCAGAGGCCCAGAGTTCTACAGTTTACTTTAGTCACACGTGTAAGAAAAGCTCACGTCTCCGTCTTTGACTGGGCTCATATTTGCAGATGACTCTGGGCCTCTGCCCGCCGGCGGTGGGAACCTCTCTGTGTACAGATAGGAAGCAGCAGCAGCAGCTCGGGGTGGGAACGTTTTATTGATTACTGTAACGAAGGGCGACCCATCAACTCACCTCAAACTTGTGAGACACAGTCGCCGCTTTCAGGTGTCTGCTAAAATATCTTGCGCGTTATCGAGACGAGCCAATACTTTACATCTTAAATAAGGCTGTCAAACCATTAATTTTCATCAAATTAATCACAGTGGCACCGTGGATTAATCATGGTTAATACCCACTCATTATTACTGTCCTCACAGTGAAGTGGTTTAGACGTTTGCCTTACAAGCAAAAGGTCCCTGGACTGATTCCAGGCAGGGACAGAAGCCATCACGGTGGCCAAAGTACTTGCAGAGGAATCCCAAACCAATATACGCTTCATGCTGATGCGATGCTTTAAGCTGGAAGTGCGTTGGTGAAACGAAAACTCCTTCTTTTGTGTCGGTCGACTGTTCCGGCCGCAAGATCCACCTCGATCAAGTCGGTTCTGCCGGCAGGTAGTGTCGGAGGACCAATCTTCGCCACCAAGTGGAATTGTGGGATTCTGAGTCACTGTGCGCTGCGCATGCGTCAACTGCATTAAAATATTTAATCAGAGTAATCATGCAAATTAATTAATCTGGATTAACGCGTTAATTCTGACAGCCCTAACCTTAAATAATCAGTTTAGTCTGATTGGAGCTGATCAAACAAATGGCAGCAGCTGCACATGTGTTGATCATTAAATACACATGTGATACAAGTTTATACTGCAAATATGAATCCGATCGTGCTAAATGTGGCCAGAAGTTTGTGGACGCCCCTGTCCCCTTTGTTTTAGTGAAGGGAAGTTTCAAATCAGTGCATACAGTGTTATTTTAGGCAGTTAGTCCTGGTTAAGATCTCGGTAAAACGGCGCAATTTTGACATATTTTGGCGTCAAATTCTGAAAACAAAACAATCAGGGTAAAACGTTTACTTGTTTTGCATTTTCTCTCAACAGGTCTCATCTCAGTGGCGTGTGGCAGTTGGCTGTCAACTTTGGCTCGCTGATGCAAGCCTGCCGCAGACTCGGCCTCTCCTCACCACCGTCTCCGTGTCCAAACACTTCCCGCAGCGGAGGCTGCAGGCCGGCAGGGACCAATTACAGTCAGAAACACCCACCAATCTTTTCTCATTTGGTTTATATTTATAGATCAAGTAAGTCCCAGCAAAAAGACACTACTTTGAGAGTGAAGAAATGTGAAATGGTATCAAGTCTGTGAAATCACATTAAAGTATCACGATTACAATTATAATGATTACCAAAATATTTACAATTAAGGGTTTGCCATCTACATTAAGCTGTGATTTGGTAACACGGTCAGTTCTTTGTTATCGCAGTTTTTTGTGATCTTAAAGACGCCTCCTGTTACCTGATAATGATTTAAGAAGAACCCTCTACTTTTAAGCTTAGGCTTCAACTTTTTCCTTTTGGTGAAGTTTATAGTTGTGGCCGGATCAGGTGACCCTGAACCATCCCTTAGTTGTGCTGCGATAGGCTCAGACTGCTGGTGGACTTGCCACGATGCACTGAACAATCCTTCTCCGCCCACTTCTTTCCACCCCCACCATGCATTTATTGCCTACTGCTGCTTGTCGTTAAATTTCCTCTCTCTCCCACAGTCTGTCGCTCTTTGCTCTGCTTTCTCACCTCTCTCTCTCTCTCTCTCCTCACCCCCAGCTGGTCGAGGCAGATGGCTGCCCCTCCCTGAGCCTGGTTCTACCAGAGGTCTCTTCCTGTTAAAAGGGAGTTCTTCCTTGCCACAGTCACCAAGTGCTTGCTCTTAAGGGATCGTCTGATTGTTGGGGTTTTGTCTCTAATACCACATGGTCTTTATGTTTCAGAAAAATCACCTTGAGGTGACTTTTATTGTGAAACATTACTATATAGACAAAACTGAATTGAATAAATGGCACCATCATTCAAATCTAACGTGGCCATATTCTGCGGCATCCTATTTTGGAAATAAAGTTGCCTGAAGCTACCTTAAGATGTAATCCCACGCATACTCTAGATAACAGATATTTGATATTCACAGTGAGGGTTAAAAGAAATCGCTGTAACAGACATAAACTAAAACAAACGACGTAAGAAAGACGTGGTTTTTCCAGCTTTGTGGAGGACATTTTGGATCGACCATTTCCAACAGTTTGGTGTTAAAGACCTCTGACCTCAGCCCCTCGGCACACCCTCCTCACATCTGACAGAAGGTGTCTGACACGACAGTTTTTCCCCCAAACGGGCACTCTGACGTTCACACCTACCTCACACCAGGACAGCTGTGCACGGGCCAAAGCGCCGAGCTTCAACTTCTGTCTGGGTTTTCCTGCATTGAGGAATTCGTGAAGCCTCTCCAAAGACAGTCTGAGCCAAGAAAAGGGTTAAATAAGACAACAAACTCGTTGAATTTACTCTATGAGGACCATAGTCCCACCCACTTTATAGACGTGGCACAGTGGTTAGCACTGATGCCTCACATCAGGAAGGTTTTGGTTTGAACCCCAACTGCCAACTGGCGTCTTCGCCATGGGTTCCTTCTGGGTTCTCTGGCTTCCTCCCACAGTCCAGACACACGCCTGTTAGGTTAACTGGTGCATCTAAATTGTCCATAGGTGTCAATGTGAGTGCAACTGGTTGTCTGTCTCTCTGTCTCAGCCCTGTGATAGACTGGCCAGGGCGCACCCCGCCCAATCACAGCTACATTTCTGACTCGACAGTAATTCTAAGAGTTTATGAGGCTTCGCTATCATAATGTGGGTTATCCCGTCCACCTCGGGCACGTGAGTTAGGCAAAAAGCTGCGAGTGAAACTCCAGCAGCTCGTCCAACCGTCCAGTTAATCATTCATCAGACGGATGAAAACAAACAAGACGAGGAGCCACGTTCTACAGAGCGCCATGATAACGCCGCCAACATTTAAAAACACACAAACGGGGGGAACTTTACCTATGATTCATGTCTATTCAAGAAGAAATGAGATTTTAAGCCAGATGTCCTTCCTGACCTTCCCATGGTGGAAGCAGCTTGCGTCTCAAACCAGGTGAATGTGCAAAGCATTGCGGAGACGCCGGAACATTAAATTTGACTTTTCTTCAACTTATATTTCACTCCGATCTGTAACAAGAGCTCGGATAATTAATAAAATCCTCTCTAGCACTTTCTGCACTGAGGATTGGTCACTGCTGAGGTCTGTATTGCCTGTTCATTACAACAGTGGACACGTGTTGAGTTGTTGAAGCACAAAGATGGAGTTCGGACCCGACACTCCCCAGCTGGGGGAAACAAAAGGAATCCTTACTCCACCTCCCAAAAACACAACAGGACGAGGGTGGAGGGCCGCGAGGAGAAGTGGTAAAAGAGCAATGAGGCTATTCATAGCTTCACTGGGCCTCTGTCAAACCCTGCACTATATCACACACACACACACACACACACACACACACCCTGACCATTCATCTCAGGGGTGCGAGGCAGCCTTCTGTCGAACAAACACCATTCAAGAGGAAAAAGGATTTCCTTGAGCACTGTGCAGATCTGCACTCCGCAGTGCTCAACCGCTCAGCAAACAGGAACTGTTGGAGTTAACGGAGTACAGAGCAGAAGACTTACTGTAACGGACGGTCAAAAGTCTTACCCGACCCCTTCAAAAATCAGCTCATTTTCTTAAGGGACAACAACTTCGGCACATTTAATTAAGCCGTGCAAAATTTTTTCCTCCATACTGCGACTTTTTCCAGCATTTTTGAGCCCTCGTAACTTTTTAAATCTATTAGATATCCGCATGACCTGACACAGACAGATTTATAGCTAGAAAACAATCCTGATGTAAACAGAAAACAGTTCATATGCTGTAACCCGTTTCGAGTAGTGGCTACCCATCACATATGGTGATCTGACTTTTGAAAGTTTCTCCAAAATGCACTTTTTGAAGTTACAATCAGAAAATAGGTCAAACAGCCAGGGTACCAATGACTGTTTGTGCATCATACACATTAAACTGTTGCAGTTTATTGAAACTATGAAATATCCCATGACGCTGATGCTCAAAGTCTGTTACAGACAATTAAAAAAAAAAATCACGCTGAACAAAAGGAGATTTTGTCTTGAGATTGTGGCGCAAAATTGATTTGGCTGTAGTTTTTAAACAAAGCTTAAATGTGGGTGTTTTTTCTTTAGCCCAGCACAAAAAGTCATCTGATTCTGAGGAGGTCTGGTGGGAAGCACAGATTCATTTTTCACATGCTGATCTGACAGTACAGTAACAATAACGTCTTTCTATTCTTCTAACTATCCAAGACAGGGTCCCGTTTGTTGGTCAACTGATGAAAAATGAAAAGACATCTTAGTACGGAGAGAAAGTAGTCTCAAAAGGTCACACGTGTGCATCATATGATCTATAAGCAAAAACTAAGGTTTACAAAGATTTGTGTGTGGCGCCTTCGGCCGCTCCCTCGTATTCTCCTTCAGGGGTCGCCACTGGGTGGGAAAAAAAAGAATAAATCTACTGTTAGATGCATGGGGATGCGGACATTAACGATTCTGAATCGATTCACAAATGCGAAAAGTCGATTTTCTGAATCTAATGTAACGTTTGCAGAACACTAAAGGTTGAACACGGAAGAGCAGCGCCCGGAAAGTTTATGCCGCGCGTAACAGTGCCATGAGACGGCTGAGCCAGAAATTCAACCGGAGGAAGAAAAACACCCAGTTGAAGTAGCTGCTAACCACAGGACCGTTGAGCAAGCAATGTCAAAACTTTCACCCGACCAGGAAAGATTGAGGCGGAATTACAAACTCTGTTGCAACTTTTATCGCCAAAGATTTGCGTCCGTAGTCAGTGGCTGAAAATCAGGGCATTCATGCTGTGTGACACACTTTGCACATCAATCAGTTAGGAGTTTTAGATTTTATGTTAATGTTTCAGAGCGTGCTGAAGTCGGTTTCACTTTACTAAAAGATGCTACAGACAGTTTCCCTGCTGGCTCTTTGTAATGCTCGAATATGTCAGCATGTAGTTCCATTTGTTTGCTAATAAAGATATTGGATTTATTACAGTTCATTACAAATACTTTATTTTGAAGTTGCCAAATGGGCACACAGTGAGTTAAAATCCATCCTGTATAGAAAAAAAGACGCATCGATAATCGTTTTATCATCGCATCACAGCGTCCTGAATCAGAATCCAAACCAATCGAATTGTGAGGTGCCTAGAGATTCCCAACCTTATTCGCCACAGCAGATTAATTCCACATCGGTAATTTGGCGAAGGTTTTACGTTGGATGCCCTTTCTGATGCAACATGTGTTCAATTCCTCAGAGATATTTGAACACACCTCAGAACCTGAAAAGTGATCATTACACGGAAATGTTTAAGTGCAGCTTCACTAGTCAGAACAAAAAGCTTCCTGTTCATATGAATTTCTTTTTGTTCACTTACAGATCTCTAAAAACACATCATAAAATTTGCCTGGTTTCATAAAAACAAGTTAAGAATACAAAGGTCCTCAATAGCTAGCCCCCCTGGGGCTGATTTTAGGCTAATTTCCAAATTTCTGGTTTTCCGGCCCGTCTATAGTTACTGGATTGCTGGATTGTCGACATCAGTTAACGTGACTCTAGACACTTTCCCTCCTGAGCGACAAAACAAAAAGTTGCTCACAGACGAAGAACGGCAGGAAGAGGGGCTCAGTGGAGATATCCTAGCTGCTTCCTGTGATTCACCAAGCGGTGATAAGACAAACGGTGGAGACCAACACAAAAACAAAAGGAGAGAAACTCCCTCCAGCCGGTGCACTTTCAAAATCACCCAACAGAACAATCTTGTGGATAGAAAGTTCACTTTTTGCCATGCATTTCCAAAAATATGTGGACACCACAGCTTCAGCCAAAACTTTAACGCTACTCAGAGAAAAGTTTGAGACCAGCTTAAGAACCGAAACTGAAGAGTGACCAAGATAAATGTTCAGGCAGGCACCAAACACCAAATAAAATTCAGCAGAGCTAGATTATGTTCCCACTGCAGGCAATTCCATTTTTTTGCTGAAGAAGAGGATGCAGGGATAGGGTGAGATGGAGGCAGATGATCCGCCGTGGTGACCCCCAGCAGGAGCAGCCAAAAGAAGAAGAAGATTTAAGCCCTATTTTTCGATTAATGAATTCAAAACGTTTTGAGTCCAGTATTTCTCACACCCAGACTCAAACATCTGATGGAAAGCCTGACACAAGGAAAGCAGATGCAGCAGATTATACGAGTCCACATACTTTTGCTCAAGGATTGAATATCTGGTAAGAATCCAACCCCCAACCCCGGCTGTGTCAGCTCAGGATCAGTTGGAGGTTCTCCTCCCACTAAGCAAACCCAACATGGATGTCAGAGCCTCATCAGGACTGAACAAAAAGAGTTTCTGTCGTCTCATCTTACAGGATGAAACACCGTCGACCTGGATTTGTTCCAGCGGCGGAGTCTAAACAGTAAAAACCTGTCAAACTTCACTCATGCAAGTCTGGAACGATTGTTTTATTCAATCACGTGTTGACAGACTCCTCCAAACTCAAAGGAGAACGGAGCCGAGGCTCATTTTCAGCCGTTTTAAGAAACATGCCCTCCATCGAACGACCGTCCGAACAAATGACCCGTCAGACCAAAAATCCCCAGCGGCAGTTTCGCCATAGCTTAGGCGTTTTTCGTTCTGCTTACCTCTGACGAAAATCAGAATCAGATTGCTCACAGGCTTGTGGATTTGTTTAACTTTTTAACTTAACTTGAACTATAACTCATTATAATGCACAAAATTTCCGACGTATGCCAGGGTATAGCTCATACGTCCCGCATATGTGGGCCATAAGTTGTAGGTAAGTTATGTGATCACTGACACACGTTACTCGTAAGTTACTCATAAGTAGAAAAAGGTGGAGAAAATGTCTAGCGTACCCAAAACTTATTTCTAACCTATGAGTAACGTGCTTTGAACCTATGTGTAACTTATAGCCAACTTATCTCCAACACATATTGATGTATGTAGACGCATTTGATGGGTTCTGCACGACCACAGCACTTACTGAACGTGTTTCTAACTTACTGCTACCATATAATTTCATACTGGCTGCTAACGATGTCACTGACGATGCCCGAGAGGCGTTGGAACCTGCATCATCTCCATCACAGGTTGAGCGTGAGGGTGATGAGGGTTCCTCTATGGGTTCACGTCCATGGTGTTCTTTGAATTTTTCTTCGGCATGATAGTGACGTTGATACTGCGACTAGGCTACAACATGCTATGCATATGTTGTGGACGCCACCAAAACGCTAAGCATTCTTTGGTATAGGTTTTAGAAATGTTCTATAGAACTTACGTATATGTTCATAATTTAAAAAGAAAAAAATCATAATTCTGCGTACGCCAGTGTTTTAGAGAAATTTTGATGCGTCGGCATGCGCTGGTCAAATCGTCAAGGTGTGACAGCGGCTTAAGCACGCTCTTTGAGAGTCATGTGACCCATTTCACTGATCTCACTTGATTTAAACTGAATCCAAAAATACAGCAAAGGGAACTTTTCCTCTCAAATCAAAGCAGAGGCATGTGGAGGGGGTGAAACTGATCAGCAAGATTACAGATAACACAGATTTCCCGCTTTCAAAGTTTGATTAAAATAATTCAAAACTGGTCTCAGAATTAAGATCTGCAATCTGAAAAGATGATTTAAAAAAAAACAGGCAGGAAGGTCTCTGTCCGATTAAATTCCTCTCACTGAAAGGCTGATGCTGAGCTCTGGCAGCTCTCCCCTGATCCACATTTTTAGAGATAAAACTGTTTATTTTGGCCAAACAGCATCAAGAGGGAGGACCGGGAGGGTCGAAGAGTCAAAGTACATAACAACAATCTGAGTTTGCACACTAAAAACTGTTCAAAGCTGGTGGGCTGGCTGAATACGACGAAGTTCCCGGCAAATCTCGTCAGTCAAACGCGTTCATAAAGACTGTCATGACCGTCATCACAGAGGCTGAGTCGAGGTGTAAACTGACAGAAAGCCAACGGGGAACTATTTTAATAACCTTCAGTGAAGGAAAAACCTCTTATTGCACTCCGCTAACTGTAGTTTCTTCCAGTCTACCTTGTTTGTCGGCTTCTCCATAAAGAGGTCATTCACCTTCTACCTGGGGCGTCCTAACCGTCTAACCAGCCCGTCGCGCTGCGTAACGACACCTGTCGAGAGCGGGAAAGTATGTGGATTTGTCTGAACACGCTGAGCTAATTCCCCGAGACGTATGTGTTTACCTGTGAGCCTCAGCTGTTCAATCAGCCTGCACACGACACGGGACGGCCCCCGACCGCACCGCCGCTAAAACCAGGGAAGGCGGTTTAGGTTACATGGGAGTGAACACCGGTGCACCGGGAGCGTTACAGCTGTATTAGTGCTCAAACTGTGTCCAGAGTCACTGTAAGAGTGTAATGCTGTTGGATCATGAGATGAATATCTGTGTCAGGTGTCACCTTTTAGGTATTTATCTAGTTCACTCGCTGCAGCCTGGATGACTCAAAAACTAGGTCGGTATCGTTGACAAAGGGTTGATTTATTCAGTTCACTTCTGCTGTTTTCCTTTTACAGCATCACTCAGCGGCGGTGGCGGTGGCGGCACAGCCCCCGCCGCTGTTAAAAGGAAGCTTGTTACCATAACATAAAGCTGTGTTTGCCACACACAGTCTTTCCTGTGCCGCACGAGTAAGGACCCCCAAACCCCAAACGCAAACGAGACGAGAACACACAGGCGTATGGGTCAACTCGGCATTTACAGACGTACCGCTGGACGGGAGAGCGAGTGGGGGTTGCGATCCCACTCCCATCACCTCCAACCTTTTAAAACCACCGCGATCAAGTCACTGTCAGACGATCCCCTCGCTCTTACTTTGAAAGTTCAGGCTGCTAATCAGCTAATCAAGTCCACCCAGGTTCGTGTTTCCACGCAGGCGGCCTGCTCAGACTGCTTGTCACTGGTTGCCCATCACGGGTTTCCTTCCGTCGGTTGACGGCAGGAGGAAAACCCTCTCTTGAGAACAGCACACACGCCAGGTTTGTGCTTTAGCCGTCACTTGGCTTTGTTGTTGGTCAGCACAGCTCAGATTTGTTACGTCAGCGGCGTAGCAGCTCAGATTCACGGGCTATCGTAGCACTTTCTTGTCATTGGTCGGCTGTATCGCGCAAACTAACAAGAGTGAAAACCCACTGGGAGGTCAAGGAGGCTCACAAAGGGTCACATCCAGGACAAGCTAATCTGGTTCACCGCCAAATCAAAGCGTTTGAGTTCAGGAGTGCTTTGACCACATGGTTGGTGGTAACCAATATGACATCAGTATGTCACAGCACTGACCACGTTACTGATGTTAGCATAAAGGTGACAAGAAGGCCCCGACCATGCCTTCCCAATGTGGGAGCCAACCAATAGGACCACGCCCTCTGAGACCACAATCATCATCACCTAACAGTACGGACAACTTGACCTTGACCTTGAGCACAGCTTGGGAGAAGACCCATTAGCTAATCATTGTGTGCAAGTTTCACTGAAATCTGACCGACACCCTTGGCGGAGTAGCAGTTTTTGTGAATTGTGGGCAGACGGACAGACAGACAGACGCCTCCCCATGGCGTTAGTTCATCAGCCCTTTGGCCAGATGAGCTACGATCCCCGGTGTCTGGTGAAATTAATCCATTTAAAAGACCGGGCCGCTCGAATCCTAACTATTTTGGTCAACACCAACATCACGGTTACTAACTCCGACGACAAACTTTAACAAATCAAAGGAAGATGCTTGTTTTCTGCGGAAGTGGATTTCCATCAGTTTTTGTGAGAATTCAAATGAACGACTTCATGGAGGCGGCAGAAGCTTGTAACACGTTTCCCTCCAACGTCTCGTTAAAACCAAAATTAGAACTGAAGCTGTGATCTGAAGAACTGCACCGCTCACGGAGTAACTTCAAATGTTTCAAAGCCGGACCATCCAGAAACTGATCACCTACTTTTTGAACTGCACCATTTTTGCATTTTGGAGGTTTTACCTGCAGGTTGCAGTCCACTCCCACTTTACCCAGCTCGTTAGGTACACCGGTTCATCTGCATGTTAACTCAAGTATCTCATCAGCCAATCACATGGCAGCAACCCAGAGCATTTAGGCATGTTGAAATGGTTGAGATAACCTCCCAAAGTTCAAACGGGAAAAGTTGATCTGAGTGACTTTGAACGTGGTGTGGTTGTTGGTGCCACCTAAGAAAGATCAGAAACTGTTGATCTGCTGGGATTTTCCTGCCCAACCATCTCCAGGGTTTACAAAGAAAAGAAAGAATAATCAGAATAAGTGCCGTGTTGATGCCAGAGGAGGTAAAGACCCTGCAGTAGTCAAGAGAAAACCCCACCAATCAGACCATCCTCTGTGAGCAGCACTTGGTGACTGTGGGAAGGAAGAACTCCCTTTAACAGCAGCAGAAGACCGCACCAGGTGCCCCTCCTGTCAGCTAAGAGCAGGAAACTGAGGCTACAGTTCACACAGGCTCGCTGACGCTGAACAACAGAAAATTGGGAAAATGTTGCCTGGTCCGACGAGGCTCGGTTTCTGCTGCGACATTCAGACGGTCGAGTCAGCAACAACACAAAAACACGGATCCATCCTGCCCGTAACGGTGTGGGCGATACTTTCTTGGCATTTAAATCTCCGAGGAACGTTTCCAGCACCTCAATGAATCAACACCATGAAGAACTACAGCAGATCTGGAAGCGACGCTAATCAAGCGGCCGGTGAGCGCGTGTTATGATATGCGATGATAAGCTAATTAAACGCACCAACAGTTAAGCTATTTAACCACTTCAGAGGCTTAAGAAGTTGTATTAAAAAAAGGAAACCAAAAGGAGTCTTGTTCCATCTGAACCTGTTCCTGAACACAAACCACAGTAAAGCTTGACGGGATTTTTCTATATAAATGTCACAAACGTTCTGTTTTCCCCGTCATGTGGAAGCAGCTTTAAAACCTCACTGATGCTGTTTTTCTTTAGTATTTTGTGCCTTTATGAGGAAAATTTTATCTGATTATTTAACAAAAACATCTGTGGCTCTGATTCACTTCCTGGCGGTTTAAAAACAGGTCTTTATTACAACCGAGTGTTGTTTTTTTATGGTCGATCTGCTAACTAGTCATGCCTGTTTATTGCTTAATGACTGTCAGTGAATATGAACTGTTGGCTAAGTGCACGTGGGAATGTAAATACCACAGTTAGCAAACAGCACCGTATAATATAATCACCATAGAGCTTTTCTTTATCGCACAGCCTGGCAGCACATCCACCGTGTGAGTCTAATAAACCAGACGGTGATGTTTATTCTTTCCCTGAGCTTGACAGGTTTACAAAGTCAGTTTTTTGACTTTTAAATGCTGGGTGTCAATATTAGGCCAGTCTTTGAGCCTCATGCAAATATAAAGCATATGATACGGAGAGGAACCGGTATTCAGGAGTGGCAGAGAAGTAGGTGAAGGTGATGCAGGTGAGGACAGAGAGACAGTGGTGAGGTGTGCAGTAGGAGTGACAGGTGGAGGTGGGAGTACATCAGGGATCAGCTCTGAGCCCCTTCTTGTTTGCACTGGTGATGGACAGATTGACAGATGAGGTCAGGCAGGAGTCTCCGTGGACTATGATGTTTGCAGATGACATTGTGATCTGTAGTGAGAGTAGGGAGGAGGTGGAGGAGAGCCTGGCGAGGTGGAGGTATGCACTGGAGAGAAGGGAATGAAAGTCAGTAGAAACAAGACAGAGTACATGTGTGTGAATGAGAGGGAGGCAAGTGGAACAGTGAAGATGCAAGGAGTAGAGGTGGTGAACGGGGATGAGTTTAAATACCTGGGATCAACCATCCGAAGCAGTGGACAGAGCACAAGAGAGGTGAAGAAGAGAGTTCAGGCAGGGTGGAGTAGGTGGAGACGAATGTCAGGGGTGCTTTGTGACAGAAGGATAGCAGCAAGA
>VUQH01091067.1:0-20891 GCA_015106775.1 Etroplus canarensis
AAAACAAACAAAAAAGCTGAAAAAAAAAAAAAAACTGAACTTGAAATTGAACTGCAGAGTTAGGTGACCCCTTTTAGATTTGATCCACTGTTAATATAACATTATTGATTGTAGCTGCTTTAAGGTTAGGTTAAGAAATGTGTTATTCATCACAGCATAACACAAGATTAAAATCAAGACAATGTGTCTGCAGCTGGAAAATGGTTCTTCTGATGTTGCCTCTGTGTATGTGATAAGATGGTGAGTTGTCAGAACGAGGTCAGATTTAAACCTTCTCTTTCCCCACTGCTTTATAAGTATAAAACTTTTGCCTGACCTGGTAATATACTGTGAAATAAATAAAAATGTGGCTCCCCAAAAAGCAGGAGGCTTTACCTCCCTAGCGCGAGTGTCCTAAATGTGGACATAAAAGAATCACCTGCTTTTATTTATATGAATCATGTAAACTGTGTGAGTAATACTGCAATCACTGAAATTCTTCCTGGTGGGCTTTTAATGTAGGATCTTCACTGCAAAGAAGCCTAATGGCAGTGACTCACTATCTTGGGAGCCTTCCTTTTTATTATATAGGGACTACAGTAGATGTTGCAGCTGCTTCAGTGTTTCACTGTTTTAGCCTCCTGACTAACAGCATTGTATGAACAAACACTTCACTGTGCTCACTTGGACTTTACTAGTGGATCTTTGCCATGCGGCATTAAGTCCACTGTTGAGGAATTACCAGTGAACAGATGCAGCATGAATATGGCCAGTCTCATTACATAGATTAAAGCGTTTCTGGGGATTGCATGTGCATGGTCACAGCGTAATAATTACACTGGACTGTAGTTTATGAGATGCTCCTTTGGGTGCTTAATGGGTCCGTGGAGTCTCATGGCTCATCTGGGCTATTCCCATAAATTGTTATCACTGAATAAAGTTGATGAATAGAGTGACTGTGTGATTATTCCATCACACAGCTGCAATCAAAACAGAGAAGATTATCCATGAATACTGTACTTACTGTATCCACAAGTTCACACATAATTTCAGAGTGGAGCGATGATTACATTTTTGATTCCATTCAGATTCAGTGAGTCATTTGGTCTAGGTCAGTCAGTCTTGTTTATTTTCCAGTTTTACTAACTGTTAAGAGACCTAAAATACAATCATTTAGATGTGTCATTTAAATCTAAGACAAGATATGTTTGCTTTATAACTGTGTGTTTTCCCTGTTTAAGTCTCTGCAAAACGAAAAATGGCACAGATCTCTCTGCTGTCCTGTTTCGTTTTGTTTGCCGGTTTGTCCTGCAGCTATATGGAAATTATAACATTAAAAACATCCATTTTTGTGCTCACTGTAGCAAAGACGCAATCAATAATTCAGATGTGCAGCTTGTGAAATTTTAGTGTCAGATCCTGCCGCTTTGGGACAAGCTGTTGGAAAACTAAATCATATCTCTCTTGCCACCACGTTTAGCCACAGCCTGCATATGGATAATAGGGATATGTATGTAATCTGCAGATTGATCCAGAGTTGCTGCAATATGTTGTATTTTTCAACTGTTAAAAAAAAGAATAGTTGCTGATTGGGTTTTTCTTGTATAGCCTGTTAGTGATTAGCTTTGCATTACAGTTTATAATGGATATTTTAACATGTCGTAATTTGAAAACAGTAGTCACATGGGAAAAAGCTGGAGAACACCTGTGACCTGTTTATAAAAACAAACAACTCAACAAATGATTGGCAAAATCTACCAAAAGAAAACCAGAAGTTTTCTTTGACCAGATGTGACGCCTTTAACCTGCGAAAGAAAATAAATATCTCAATAAAAGCAGGCCCATTAATATTGTAGGATAAACCTGATCAATCTGAGTGAGCTCAAGAAAGAAGCTGATGTGCGGAAAAGGTCTGAAATTTACTCATGATAACTGTACATTACTCTCAAAGCATTGAAAGCTGGAAAAAGAATGTGAAATCTGGAGAAAAAAAATCCAGATTCATTTTATTTCTATCTTTGCGTGGACATGGCCTTTGTTCGCTAAATGGTAGGTTTACCAGAATGTCAGAGACGTAGTAGCTCATCCAGCCATATCACAACTCACAGGTTAGTGTAATGTGTGAACTACAGAAAGAAAGGGAGTTTCTAGTCATTACTTGGCTGTATTTTCCCTCTATTGGCTTCTCATCACCAGCTCGCTATTAAATCCAGAGTTGAATTTAAAATCCTTCTACACACATACAAAGTCTTGAACAGTCAGGCCCCATCCTTTCCTAAAGACCTCATTGTACCATATTTTCCCAATAGAGCACTTTGCTTTCAGAGTGTATCCCTAGCGGTGGTTCCTAAGGTTTTCAAAAGTAGAATGGGAGGCAGAGCCTTCATCTGTGAGGCCCTTCTCCTGTGGAACCGGCTCCCAGTTTGTTTCTGGGAGGCAGACACCCTCTCTACATTTAAGATTAGACTTAAAACTTTCCATATTTATAAAGCTTGTAGTTAAGGCTTAGTTGTGCTGCAATAGGCTTAGGCTGCTGTAGGATTTCTTATGATGTGCTGGGCATTTCTTCTCCACCCGCCACTTTTCACTCCCTATGCATTTATTTGTTAATGCTGCATGTCATTATACATTGTATTCTCTCCCCCATAGGCTGTGTCTTTCTTTGCTCTCCTTTCTCACTTCTCTTTCCCCTCACCCCCAACTGGTTAAGGCAGATGGCTGCCCCTCCCTGATCCTGCTTCTTCTGGAGGTTTCTTCCTGTTAAAAGGGAGTTCTTCCTTCCCACAGTCACCAACTGTTTGCTCATAGGGGATTGTCTGATTGTTGGGGGTTTCTCTTTAACACTGTAGGGTCTTTACCTTAAAGCAACTTTTGTTGTTAATTGGCGCTAAATAAATAACATTGAATTGAACAGAACAGGTCTGCCATCTAAAACAAGAAAACCATTAAAGGTCTGCCAGCAGGACAGGAATAGTGAATGCAGAACAGCAACAGTGGAACGGAGTAGCAATTTTTGTGAATTGTGGAAGGATAAACAGAAGACAGAAGCCTTGTAATGGCATTTGCTCATCGGTTCTTTGGCCAGATAATCTAAAAAGTAAACACTGAAGTGATAGCTGTCTCATACATATAAAATGTCAATAGTTTTAACATATTTTTACCTGTAACATCGTTCATATTTGGTTCAGAGTGCTAGAATTAAATAGCAACATGCTGCTCCTCTGGGGGTAAATACCTATCAAGTTTGGCAAAGCATTGTGAAATCTGTAATGAGTTATTGTGATAATGTCACAAATCTCTATAGCAGATGTGGATGCAGCTGGTGCAGTGGTGGAGTGACCGGTCAAAACCATAATACCTCCTGACTTTTGTCTGGGAGTTAAAATTAGGTTGACTCAGTTAATTATAAACAAACTGTACACATATTTCACCTATGACACCAAATTTGGATTATTTAGCATCAACTATTTTGGAATACGATAGAAATGCTTTTAAGTCACAGTAACAGTTGGTTTTCCCTTTATTTATTTATTTTTGCCAAAAATGCCATAAAAAACACAGTTTTAACCAGTTAAAGCATCTAGATAACAAAGTAGTAAAACTAGGCAGCTGAATTGACTGCAGTTTTTTTTCTAACTTTGATAAAATTACCTCTAATTTAACATTCATGATGTTAACAAAGAGCTCTGTATTTAGTGTCTGCCACTCTTTGTAAGTTAAAATTTGAGTGTGAAAAAGACGTTTTGATAACAGCACTACACTATAATGATCGTGAATAAGCCTATGCATAAGGACTGACTTTTTCCTTTTAACTGTTTAACTCCATAAATGCAAAAGATTAAATTTAGATTTTTAATTCATCCAGCCGAAGTACTGATGAAATAATGTGAGGATGAAGTGTTCATCGTCTCTCAATCCATCTTGTATAATTGAAGTTCAGAAGTTCACATGAATTGCTACTCTTCCTACATTATTGCTCATAATGTAATAAAACTTTAACATAATGATCACCTAAAGGGTCTTAACCCAAACTGTGCTCAAGGTCAAAGTCACATCTGTCATTTCATGGACACTTTTCCATTTTCACAAGAATCACTACTCCTGTGAAAATGGATCTGGATTGTAATGTTCATAAAATAAGTGTTTGCATGTGCCTCTCTGGTTTATTCAGGTTTAGTTCATTTCTCAAGTCAGGTTAGGGTCTGTCAAGAATTAGGGCCATTCTCCTGGATATGACTGTTTGCTAGCCTCCTTCAATACTTAGTGGATTTTAATTTTCATTAGTTTGTGCAACACAGCAAATCAATAATAATAAAACATCACTTTTTTCTATACTTCAGACATTACAATAACATGTGAATTGTGATGAATCATGAACCAGATAAGCTACTACGTCACTAATGCTCTGGTTTTTTGTGCTCTTATTGTACAGTGAAAACTTTTACCTTGAACTGTAAACTTTTTACTCATAATTGAAGCTCAGTGGACTGTCAGTTGTTTTTTTTACGATGTGTTTGCCAACTTTGTCACTTTGGATCTTTAGTATTTACTTTTTAAGGCTTTCCTATCTGACATAGCCTGTGATCTGATCTGAACAAGGTGTTGGCCCCTCTGTTTTCACAGCAGACAGAAGCCTATGCTGCGTAAGTGGTGTATGCCCAGGAGGCCGATCCTGACGTGGATACAGTGCTGTTAACTCTGTTTACAGCAGCACCCTCTCACTACTTGACAAATAGGAGATGAGTTTGATCCCTACCCTTCATGCCACCACCCACCCCACTCAGCACTTCCATGCCCGGGCAAAAATAGACCTGACTTTTTAAAGACAAGCTACCTTTTTACTGCAAGACTGCAGTCCGCATGCCTTTCACTTCCTCTGTGCTGTATTGATTTTCTGCTAACAAAAAAATGTCAGTTTTCTACCCCAACCACGGCAGCAATCCCAGGGTTGGGTATCTATCTATTGCATTTTGGTTCTCTTAGAGCAATTCAGCCCGCCCTCAGCGTCAATAGATTTTCCTGACACTTAGTCTGAAATAAGAGGAAACAGTGATTACACTACATCTACACATCAAAGTTGGGAAAAATGCTCCATCTCCGAACACTCGTCAGACAGAGGAGCTGTGAATGTTTTAGTCTGTTGGGCTGTCAGATGCAGCCATGTGAGCAGCGGGCTGGAGGCTTGAAGACAGACAGCTTAGCAGCTGAAGATTTCACCATGCCTGGCTTCCTGAACGTCTCTCATCCCTTGTGATTTCCTCCTTTTAGAATTCCAATTTATCCTCAGCCTTGAAGAAAAAAGAGGTGGGGATGGAGAAGTTTTATAAGAAATATCATTTATGTGAAGTGGAAAGCTGGTCTTTTCCCACAGTGACACCTAATACTTTATTAAAATTCAGCTAAAGTTGTGGCTTCTAGGTAGTTTTAAGAATAAATCTTAATGCTTCAAGCCAGATGGGTGTTTATTTCTGGTTAAATGCTGTGACATTTAATCAGTTATAGGGCTACTTTAATATTTTGAGAAGTACATATACTTTCTTTGCTGTGTAGAGTTAATTGATAATTTTTTTTATATGTAAAGCTTAAGCCAGAAGACCATTAGGTTAATATTAGCTGAGCTGGAAGACTAGAGACATGGACAAACAGCCAGGCTGTGTTCCAGCATCTAAAGCTCGCTGATTAACATATATCCTATAACTGAAAGGCATAGAAATAGTCCTGGATATAACTAACCCTCCTATTGATAGCGTACTACAGACATTTTTCATATTTCATTAGAAACTAGTAGTTGTGAATTAGTTTAATCCTTTAAAAAATTTTTCATTAGTAATTTTAGTGCACTGCCACTTCCATGAAAATAGAGTCCCTTTTAAACCTGATTGCCCATAAATCACTTTAAAATAACCTGTGTTGCCATTATCCAGGATGTTATCATATTTTATTAGTAATATAGAGAGGCCATGCTCTGTAGTTATGGGCAGGATGCGATGTGCCGGTAATGATGGTAGGGATTTCCCCACCTCTCGTTTACATGTCCCTACCTCTGCTATATTTTCTATCCCCCTCTCTGATTTTTGTGCTGCTTTTGGAGACAGTCTATAGCATCAGCCATCAAATCAGAAGTGGGGATGGTCTGGATCCTGTACTTTTCCAGCTTTTATTTATCCCACAAACCACCACTGTTGCAGTGCAAAAACTATGGCTAGCTAAATAAAAGCAAAATGAAATTCATTCAGAGCAGCAGATTTTATAGCAGCCTTGCAAAAAAAAGCCAAAAAAAACTAGAACTGTTCTTGCACATGCACACATGGTGGTGGTAGCCCATCCCAGCTGTCATCGGGTGAGAGGTGGGGTACATCCGGACAAGGTGCCGGTCTGTCGATTGCACTGTCATGCGGTCCACTCGCATCGGCTCCATTGTGCTCCCTTGCTCCCTGTGGCCTGTGTGCACATCTGTTGAGGTGCCCCATCTGCCTCCACCCCAAAGTAATTTTGCTCCCCACAGGCTCTTCCAAAGATCACAAGAACATTACTCAAAGTGGATCACAATGGTTTCACCAGAGCTGTGATCCATGCATCTTCTGGTACCCAACTCTCCTTCTTCCTCTGGAGGGAGCACAGGGGGTTCAGTGTCTTCTCCCCAGTGGATCACCGGTCTCCTCAGGGTTGGAGCCAGAGTAGAATGAAGTGGCGGGGGGGGTTTCCATTTCCTTGTAAAAACCTTGTCTCTGATCGTGGCAATTAAATAGGCCCATCTAAAATAAATGGCACAGCTGGCCGAATGGTGCTAACTGAAAAGCAGTTGAAATGTGGCATGTTAAACCTGCATTTACTGTTTGCCTTGTTATATTTGATTGAGTCACCTATTGTCCTGTTAAAGAAAACATTAAACTAAGGATATTGCTCATATTTATTTATTTAAAAATTAAAATATTCCTGTAAACACTGGTTATAAGTTCAAGTTCAGAACTTGTATAATTGAAGTTCAAAATTATTCTATAGACATTATGTTGGGAGCAGAAATAAATAATACATATTCTAACACTGTTCAGAGTATAAAGGACTACTTTGGTTCCTGATTTTTTTTTTTGTAAGGCAAAACACAAAGAAAAGCATCCCCTCCTCTGTTTTTTGTCACCTGGTCATTAGAAATGTTTTTGCTCAATAACATAATATAATAATATATTGATAAGAAATGAATATGGTAGAAGTGTGAATCTATGTGCGACAGCTCACCTGGGTTATAGAAAAGTACACCAATGGCTTCTGGCCAATCTCTGTGTCAGGAAAAATTAATAATTAATGAACTTGCCCCTTGTGTCACATGCATAAGTACACATTTAGGGACACTCATATGGATTTTGTTGTAATTCTATAAAGCAGCATTTTGGCTTTTTAATAAACTGACAGGGAAGACTTTTTGCAAACAGCTGTAAACAACTAATTAAGCTTTCTTCCCTATTAATATTTTGTCCAAACCTTGATCATATACATTCTCATTAAACCACTTACAGACAGGTGTGTCTTTGACATTTTAAGTAACTGTGTTGCTTGTGCTTTCTGTGTTGTTTTTGGAGCAGTGTTGGTTCTATATGGTGGGAGAAGCCTGACATTCAGACTTTGTCCTGTAATAATAACTCAGGTTGTTTTGTATTTGTTATTTGAGCTTGTATAAATCTTTTTATCTTCAGAGAGATGTAGGTAAACTGTTTACAGCTGTTTACATTCATGCATCAAGCTAAAATAACCATCTTCTCTTTGAAGCCTTAAATTAAACAGAAAAAAGAATTATATTCTTTTTTCTAACTTTTGGCAAGAAAGAAAATATCATATTTCATAAAATATCAAAACTGTTTTGCTTGAAAATTTACTCTGTATGCTGTTTATAGTTATGTGTGTTTCCTCCAGCAGTTCAAAGACTTTAGAAGTCAGGTTGATTGAAGGCTCTAAATTGCCCGTAAGTATGAATGTACAGTAAGCGTTAGGGATTGTCTGTCTGCATTAGCTCTACAAGAGACTGGCAGCCAGTGTTTTCCTTCCTTCCATGTAGTGTTTGGAAAGGCTCCAGACTGTTGTACTGTCTGAAAAGGAAGAAACAGTTTTTAAAAAGGGCTCAAGAATCAGTCTGTTTATCATACTTGACCGTATGTGCATTAAAATAGGCTTGTGTTTGTGGAGACCTTGCAGTGTACCTTTCGGCTGCTCCTTTCACCAAGGAGTCGCCACAGTGGATTAATCTGCATTTGTAATTTGGCAGAGGTTTTACGCTGGAGGCCCTTCCTGACGCAACCCTCCATGGTGAGAGGGGCTTGTGTCCCCACCTGAAAATATCAGAAGCTGGGATTTCTATATTCTTGTACTTATTGTTTCAATATTTTTAACATCTAGCACTTAAAGTTTTATGCCACTTTGAGGGGCTGTCTACTGTCAGGTACAAAATATAACTCACAGCTTCTTAAAACAACTGCCCTAAAATTAATAACTTACCCCCCCAAATGATTTGATGGAAGTTTGTGGTGACCATTAAAGCTCTTAGGTGTATGCAGGTAGGTAGCTTCAAAGATATATTTACAGTGCTGAAGTGGTTAATTCTGATGTTTTTTCCCCCCTACTGTCTGCAGGTAGAGCCTCTCTGCATGGGAAGGCCTCCCTGCAGATTGACCCAGTGCGCTCTGAAGACCAGGGCTGGTATGAGTGCAGGGTCCTGATGCTGGAGCAACAGTACGACACCTTCCACAACGGCAGCTGGGTGCACCTCACAGTCAATGGTGAGTCATCTGGTCAAACAACCAACTCTCTGATCTTGAAACATGTCTCTTTGGGAGTGAAGAAAAAAAACAGAATCAGACTAAGCTCTGTGTGTAATAATCTAGCATCTTTAGATGATAGCAATAATGAAATAGATATGCAAGTGGTATTTCAATCAATTCATGTAGGAATGCCCCTCTTTTTGCACTATAAGTGGAAGATCTATTATTTTATTTATGGCCTTTTTGTGTGATTACAAGTCTGTTTCTTTGACTGACATTTTATATACAGAAAAATCAATTGATTGCCTGACTAACTGATAAAGAAACTAATGATTTAATAATAGGTGGCAGGGCTACCATCAACCCTTCAGTCACATTGGTTTTTCAGCTCAAAGAGGTGACTGGTATGGTTGTTGCTGCTAATTTATCTTTTTCTAACTTTTGAGTGAGGTATTGCTTTAGCTCACTCCTGCAGTTCCTTTATAAACGGCCTCTAGGAAGAAGGGATGAGAGTCTGGTTAGAGGAGGATTGATTGTGTCTAGTTTAAGGCGGTTCCGGCAGGGATTGTCTGTGATAGTCTGAAAGCTATTTAACTGATGACCAGGCGGAAAAAAATCTGCACCTTTGCATTTCTCAGGAATGCCCCAGTGGTGCAGAGACTCCTGTGTGAAATGTGTCTTCACATTGTTGCAGAACAACAGAGACATTGATGCCTTTGTGCTTTATACATTTTAGCCCTCTTTCATATGAATCCTTTTGGAAAGACATTCATGTTAATCTCCTTTTCGTGTTTTACAGTTGATGGTTGATGCAAATGCATAATGCAGCAGAGATGCAATAAAGAAGCTGCAGCAGACTCATGTAGAACATTAAGTTTTGCAGTAATATTGCGTTCATCTGCAATTCTTAGTTAGCGTTTGGTGATGGATTTTTATATGTGGAGCAGTATTTTCTGATTAGGTCTTTGGAAGAGAAATGTTCAGGCCAAAAGCGATGAATTTCTTGTGTTAAAGCTTTATGGGACTCTAAGTTCTAAAAGCTGTAATCCTCTGTGTTGTTAGAGAGAGACTTTGGAAGCAAAGTGCTGTCAAGCTCATTCGCATGTATATTTTTGGTCTGTGAACTTCGAGTTTGAGTGCTGTGCGAAAGTCATGCATATTTGATTTGATCATGCATATGTTTTACAATGGCTGCAGTCTTCTTATTTGAATGATTACAATGCACTGTGTGCAAAATACTCTGTAAAATATCATTTGTAATGCCCATCGCACAGCATAATCATATTACAAAACCTGCTGATCTGTATTGATGGTTGTCACCAGTGTAGAACAAAATGCTTTCTTTTGTATTTGTGTTTTCCAGTTTGTTAGTATATCACACACTGCAAATTACTTTCCGCACTGGGGTCTGTGTGATGAACATTACCTCGTGAGAGAGCATCTCATTGCGTGTGTTTGCATGCAACTGAAAGAGATCTCTGTTTGCCAGTGAAAGTTGAACAGGGTGGATTGGTCATAGTGAATTGGCCAAGTGTCACCTGCACACTCCTCTGATGTTTGGAGGTTGTGAACGTCTGTGGGCGTGTGTGTATGAATGTCTTGTTGTGTAGACATACTGCATCTCTGTAGCTGCTTCATCAATATGCTCTCTTAACTGCTCCCTCCCTCCCTTCTCTGCTGCTTTCCACTCCTGTCAGGCCTTTCAACAGAAACTGAGCTCCACTGGCTTCAGCAGAACTAATAATATCTCTGAATCTCATGTATATTTGGCATTTTAAATTACTCCACTCAATATGATCCCATGTATGTATGTATGTATGTAATGTGTCTTGCTGTAGAGGGTACAAAACACTGCACAAAGGTGGACAAGTTTTACTGGAATGAAAATTTTGTTTTTTCTAAGTCTGTTATGTAAATAACAGACAGACATTCATGAAAATATCAAA
The DNA here is from genome assembly GCA_015106775.1 of Etroplus canarensis. Classification (NCBI taxonomy): domain Eukaryota; kingdom Metazoa; phylum Chordata; class Actinopteri; order Cichliformes; family Cichlidae; genus Etroplus; species Etroplus canarensis. Next base: position 10,676 of record VUQH01091067.1, read on the forward strand.
AGCTGTTCCAGCGTCTAGACAGAGGAGTTCGTACGAAGTCTTTTTGCTACTGTTGTCCTCTAAATGGGAGTCTGTGAAGGAAGCAGGTGCCATTTTCATCTGGCCTAGGCACAGACACTAAGGACACTCATTTCCTTTGGCCATTGGTATTTGCATATACTGCTCCTTTGAGTTCCTGTTCGTTGGCCTAAACTTCCTGCCAAGCGGACAGGGAATTCATGCCCACTCAGTGGCAGGTGTCAGATGGCAAGGCCTTGTGCCCGAAAAAGACACTAAGGCCACTCTCTCTCTCTCTGTTCTGCCTCCTTCTCCTACGCTCCTCGCTGTCGCAGGCTTGTTTCCACTTGTTCTTCTCTTCTTAAAAAGCATCACTCCATACTTTTTACATGATTTTAAGTTAACCATCCAAACTCAAACCTAAAAAGTTCAACCTTGCCACCATGTCACTGGGTTAGCGATGGGCTGGCATTTAGATCCCATTTGGTTGCTCCAACTGGGGCCCAAATGTCAGCTCCATTTATTACTGTGTGTATCCATCTTTGTCAGTTGCTGTGGTGTCCATTGTGGTGGAGCTAGTGTGAGCAGTCACCTTCCAGATTTTATGGGAACCCAATTTACACATTTAAATAATAGGTGGACATACAGCATACATTAAACATAAACAAAGAATGTGGCTTTAGTATTATGTGATGGTAATGCTACATGATATTGGCAACTTGATAGACCTAGGAAAGAAGACAGAAGACGTCTATTATTACCTTTGTCTATTGTCATTTGGCAACTTTTATGACTCTTCTTTGCACTACTTTGAGCATGCTCAGATGAAAGAATTATATAACCTGTTATTAACAATGACCAAATGAATTACAAATGACCAATAATTATTTCACATCAGTTTTTTAACCACAAAAAACACCAGCCACAGGGGCCCACAAGCCAGTGTGCTCCTAGTGCTGGTCCCAAGCCCAGGTAAATGGTGAGGGTTGCGTCAGGAAAGGCATCTGGCATAAAAACTTTGCCAAATCAAATGTGCGGATTCATAACATGACTTCCATACTGGATCGAGGTCTTATTGAACTGTGATGGGAGCAAACAACAGCGTCACTTCTGCTAGGTAAGCAGCACTAGATGTCAGCAACATTTTTCAAGGACCACTTAGTCAATTTTGGCTCATCTGGCCAAAGGACCAAAGAGATAATTCCATGGTGAGGTGTCTATCATCTGTCCAACCTCCCACAAGAACTCTCCTACAGTATTGGTCAGATTTTAGTGAAATTTGCAGACATTGGTAACCCAATGGGCCTTCACCCAACCTGTGTTCAAGATCAAGGTCATATTTGTCATTTCAGTGCAGTCTTCCATTTTCAAAGGAATCACTACTCCTAAGTATTGGTCTGCATTGTAGTGTTTCTAAAATGAATTGTTCCATGACCCTCTCTGTCATACATAGTTGCCATCATTAGGTTTATTTATGGCATGATAATGTCCTAAGCTTGGTTTGTAATATTTAAGTGTGTGATGCCATGAAGAGAGTTTGTGGATCCAAATGCAGGACTGAGGGACTCAAGGCTTTATTTAAATCTGTAAAGTTCATACAAAGAAAGACCAAGAAAACAGAAACAATGCAGGTAACACGGTGAGCAGAAACACACATTGTCAGAGGGATGACACAACAGTGAACTGAATAGAGAGACAAGGGTAAGAGTAGACTAATGACTAAACAGAAACAGGAGGAAGAGGAGCACAGGTGACAACAATCAAGGACAAGTCAGGGGAGGAAGCAAAACTAAACACAAGACATGAGACATAATGGCTACCAAAATAAATCAGGAAATGAGAAACAATCATAACTGAGAATGCAGACACAAAACCGAACCTAACGGAGGGATAAGAACACAGGAGGATGACACTGAGGGAGACAGAGGGAACTAATAATAGTCAAAACACGAATGGAGGCTAGAACTAAGATGACAAAGGAACTGAGGCTCAAATATTAACTGAGAGTTCCAATAAACAGTACCAAAAACCAAAACTCTGAACCCATCATCATTATCATACAAAACTTGGACACAAAATCCTAGGAGCATGACAATGTTAGGATTGATCAAAAACTAGGGTTATGGCAAAGGCATAGCATTTGGTTCTGGTGAGTAATAATAGGTCAATAATGTGATTTGCAAACGCAATCAGCATATTGCCACTGCGGATTAATCTGCATTGGTAATTTGGCAGAGGTTTTACACCAGATGCCTTTCCTGACACAACCCTCCATGGTGTTCCGCTGTCAATATTCCTATATTTGTTATTCCTATCATGTTGGCAGATTTTTGATGGTTCTCTTCTTTTAGATGTAGACCTGATAGCTTGATATATCACTTTGCCACACATGTTGTGTACCACCACCTGTTAGATGGTGATGATTATGATCTAATTGGTCATGACTGTAGAGAGTGTGGTCCTTCTGGTTTACTCCCACATTAGGAAGGTGTGGTTGGGGCCTTCCTATCATCTTTATGCTAACATCAGTAATTGTCATGTTCTTACAATGATCAGAAGGACCTAAGCACACACCACCAAGTCAAGGGATTTATTACTACAGGAAAGAGAGTTCACAGCACCTATTAATCTTATATTCTAGCTTAAGGGCTATGAGTGGTCAGGCAGGTGAAAGTGGGCATGGAGGCGGGCGACAGCGTACACAAAGGGTTTCCTCGGAAAAGAACAAGAAAAACCACGAGTGAGGGAAAGAGACTTAAGATAAAGAGACTCAGAGGACCTGACGTTTACCACTGAAGTTGGTTAATGATCTGGTGAAGGTGTTGAGGAACCGGTTCTTAAATATTGTTGAAGGTGATGATAAAGAGACACAGGTGAGTGCAGGGCACAGCTGAAGGTTACATGCCTCCCTGAAGGACCAATCCCATGAAGAAACCGAGATGATAACGGGAAGGGAGGGGCAGCAGCCCAGGCCATGACAGTAATACGAGCAATACAATGACATGCTGATGCATTCATGTATTTTTGGGTTTTTATGGCCATGGTTACTACTGTCCAAGTAGCCATAATGCTCCAAAACTTAAACACTTTCATTTCGTGGTGAACAAGATTATTTTGTCCTGGATATGACTGTTTATGAGCGTCCTTGACTTCTCAGTGGATTTTAATTTGCTTTAGTTTGTTCAGTACAGCCAACCAATGGCAAGGAAACTTATCACTTTCTTCCTGTACTTCACACATTACAATAATCTGTAAACTGTGATGGATTGTGAGCCAGATGAGCTATTGTGTCATTGACATTCTGGTTACCAGCACCTGATGAAGCAACAGTATTATTCTCAACACACTGTAGTTGTGTCCAGAACTAATCACAGGTTTAGGTTTAAGAATTTGTACGCTAATGTTATCTTTTAAAAATGACAAACTAATATTAGAAAACTATGTTTATTTTTTTTACATTTTCAGGACTTTATGAAGCATGCATTACCCCCTCAGAATTAATACCATAGAGTCTACGGTACATGATTCAGACATGCAAATACAATTTGAGTAAGTAGGGGTAATATTAGGCATAGCCTGTTGCCAAATTCATATCAAATTTCCAGCAAATTGTCAGGAATTTTTCTAAAAGCTCCGACATACAGTACACTACTGCTCAAAGGTTTGGGGAATTCTCTTGTTTTCCATGGAAACACATATGAAATACGAAATACAGCAAATGAACAGGACATGCTGACATTTTCAGAGCCCGAAATAATGATTTTAATGGAAATGATGAATGTGTTCTTCAGAATTTGCCTTCATCAATAAAACACCTTTTGCAGCGGTTACAGCCTGGCAGACCTTAGGCATTCTAGCTGTCAATTTTTCAAGGTAATCTGATAAGATTTCACCATATGCTTCCTAGTGCATCTTCCACAACATGGATTGTCTTGATGGAGTCGTCCTCTCTACCATGCAGTCAAGCTGTTCCCACAACAGCTCAATAAGGTTCATATCTGGAGGCTATGCTGGCTATGCCACTAGAGTCAGAATTCTGGCTGACTGCTTATTCTTTAAATATTGCGGACTCATTTTGGATGTGTATTTTGTGTCATTTTCCTGTTGCAGGATGAAATTGGTCCCAATAAGGTGCTGTCTACAGGGTATGGCATGATGTTGAAAAATGTCATAGATTTCCTTCCTCATAGTCCCTTTACAAATCTCCAATTTTACCACCTCCAAAGCCCTGCCAGACAATCATGCTGCCTCCACCATGCTTAATTTATGGTATTAAACACTGTTCTTGCATCTTTTCATTTGTTCTGAATTGCACAAATGTTCTTTTGTTTGAGCCAAAGATCTCAAACTTGGACTTGTCTGTCCAGAACACCTTCTTACAGCCTTCCACTGATAGTTGCTGATAATAGGCCTATATGCAAACACGTAGATAATGCTTTTAAAATAATCTAATTAATTTTAATTGTTTGTGAAATGGATAAAATTGTTTGTGAATTGCATGAAAATCTGTTTTTCTTTGAAAAAATAATGACATTTGCAAGTGATCCCAAACTTTTGAGCGGGAGTGTATGTACCAAAAAATGTTCTTGGACACAAGACAAATATGGATGACTCACATCAGCTAAACTGAAAGCTAAAAAAATGGATGACTCACATCAGTTGTTCAGTGTAATTAAAACCAAATCTAGCAGACATATCAGTACCTTTGGACACAGTCGCCTTTTTCTACAAGCTTGTGAGGACTATAGCAGAGCCCAACTTTAGATAAACTCTCTGACACATTTGTTGTTGAAGTTAATAAATTCAGCAAGCTACATTTGTTTGGGGTCCAACATACTGCCTGCCAAGCCTCACCCATGTTAGGACAACAATTTATGATCATATTATCGCCTCATTTATTAACCTGAGCCCTCCCAAAGAGAAAAGGTGGATCAGAATGTGGCAGTGAAGAAGTGAGAGAAAGCTAGTCCCATTGTTTCTCCTCTTAATTACATTTGAGATACTGTGGAGTACTTTAAGTATGCTGATATTTGAAGAGGGAGGAAAGTGTCATTGAGTGACTCTTTCTTCTCTCTGTAGCAGTTTACACTTAAACCTTTGAGGCTCATGATGTGAAATCGATGAAAAATGTGTACTCTATTTCTCCATATTCTCTTAGGAGCCGAGACAAGGAAAGAAAAAAAAAAGCAAAGAAATAAAATGACACAAACACAATCTTGTATTAGTGACCAAATAAAGCTTCAGCAGCCTGAACCCTGCTTCTTAGCATCCAGGCCGTCTGCTTATGTGCTGTGTGGTCTACTGAGAAGAACAGTGAGATCTACAAGCATCTTTTAATGTATATAATTGATGAAGAGATGCAGTAAGTAGGACGAGGATTTAATGCTCAGCTTACTTTTTTGTAGAGCATCTCCCAGGTTTCCTAAGTGTGTTGACACTTCCTCTGTGATGAGCTGTACCTGACGGTGTGAAACAAATCCCAGGTTGACCAAAGTACCTGCTGCTGTCACCAGCACTGCCATGTGTGCCACCTATTTCCTGTCAGCTGGTGCTTATTCTCCTGAGAAAAGTTTTAGGATTAGAATTAATAACAGCACTTACAGTTAAGGAAGCAGTACTCAGGTCATCTACTTAAGTGAAACTACCACTACTGTAAAATTTCCATATTACATGTAAATGTGCTGCAAGTAAAAATACAGAAATATATATATATATATATATATATATACCCAGAGGCATGTGGACCTCGGCTCGGGTGAAAACTGCTGTGCTGCACTTTGAATAAAGTTCTTGTTTCGGGCTGAGACTGGTGGTTGATGCACGGGGCCATGCACCTGTTTCCACAAGAACCCAGATGGCCTTCAGTCCTCAAAAGAGGTACTTGGCAGTAAAGTTGCTTTGGGGTGGATTCAGGTGGGGGACCTCAAGACCTATGTGCAGGCTATAGGCCATAAGAACAAAGGGAATGGACGCCATGTGATTGGACCACATGGGGTCTGTAATATGCGTTACATGTCATGAAAACAGGTTGTAACTTGTGATTGATCTTTTCTCTCAGGAGTGTGGCTGCAACATCAATTGCAAAGCCAACAAACATGTGCATATTTCTTTAGATGCCTTTCATACCGAGATTTTCTAAGTGCAGAATGTCACAGACAGCAGCCCTGATGCATAACTGCAATTCAGCACATTGAAATAAAAAGCTGCAAAAGATGATCGACATGTGTGGATCTCCAAGAACATTTCTAGGATTTTTTTTTTTCAAAAGGCCTGTAAAATCTTCCACTCTGAATCCACACTGAGGATAAAAAATTATTTAGCAGGGGCAGAGATATGTAGACCAGAGGTGGGGAAATCCTCACCATCCCCTGGGCAAATCGGACCCTGATTTACTCTTAATACTCCTGCACTGTAAGAATCATTTTACTGTGCTATTTACCAATATGTAGTTTTGATCAGTGGTTCCTAGCTAAGCAGGTCAGACCACTCAGAAAGGTCACAACATAAATCCAAAGGGTCATAAGATGACTGATGAAATAGGAAAGAACAAACAGCAATGATATGCTATTCACGTTTTGTTTTTTTAAAATAGTTTTCTCTGAAATATTGAGATGTTTTAGATGAGATCTTGCTTCCAAAACATTACAGGATCCCCAAGCAGATCATTGTTTTTTCCACTGGTTTCAGGTTTAGATTTTATATACATATCATATACTTGTGCAAAATCTTAAACTGATGACAAACTTGCAGATAAGACTCTAAAATGCTTGTAGTGAAGTCAAAAGTAAAAAACTTTCCCATAACTTTTAGTCAAGTGAACTTTATTTATATAGCACATTTAAAACAACCTCAGTTGTCCAAAGTGCTTTTATCAGTCAAAAGGAAACTAAATGACAAAAATGAACACATTTAAAATATTAGCACATAAAATAAATACAATGACAAGAGTAACAATAAAATCAGAATAAGACAGATAATAAAAGATATAAAAATTATAAAATTAAAATTAAAATAAAAGCTAAAAGGCCAAAATAGCTTGCCTAGCTGGGTTTAATTGCCATAGTAAAACAATGTTTTTAGCAGTGATTTAAAATGTTCTAAAGACTGTGCAACTCTGACCTGATAAGGTAGACTGTTCCACAGTTTGGGTCCCACCACAGAAAACGCTCTATCCCCACAAGTTTTGAGTCAAGCTCTGGGAGCAGCCAGAAATAGCTGGTTAGCTGACCTCAGTGCTCTGGATGGCAGTGAGGCTTAAGGAGCTCTGATAAATAAGAAGGCGCTAGGCCATTCAAGCATTTACGTAAAAACAATTTGTAAAATTTTAAATTGAATTCTAAAATTAATAAGAAGCAAGTGTAAAGATTCAAGAACTGGGGTTATGTGGTCATGCTTTTTCTTCCCAGTCAGCAAATGAGCGGCAGCATTATGAACAGTTTGTAGGCGATTTACAGCTGACTGGTTGAGACCAACATGTAAAGAATTGCAATAGTCAAGGCGTGATGTAAAAAAAGTGTGAATTACCCTCTCAAAAACATTTTTAGGGAGGTAATCCTTGACCTTTGCTAAGAGTCTCAATTGATAAAAATCTTGTTTTGACCACAGAGGTAATTTGTTTGTTGAATTTCAAGTCACTATCAAAAATGACACCCAAGTTTCTAGACTGTCTATAGCACTGACATAGCCATCTACAAGGTTCTGTTGCCCAAATAAAATAATTTGTTGTAGGTTGTTTGCTATAAAAAGACATTTTAGCCTCTAAATAGGAAGGATTAGTGGTGGTGCACAGTTCCATTGTGTACAAAGAGGGTTAATGTTGTGACATAACTTTGAGCTTGTATTTGTTATTTTTACATGTTAAATTACTGCTATTCTGTTATGTTCTATACACGATATCTACAGCACAACATGCACATCTTAAGGACTCTAATACACAATGTAGTCTAAAACCACAGTGAAAAATGTCCCAGATAAAGAACCAGCTTTCCTCAGATGTTCTCTGAAGAAAAGCAATTGGTCAAGTTCAGCTGCAGGTAAGTTCAGATTCAGTGGTCATAAGGGATGGGAATGTTCAAGCATCTGTGTATGATCCTTAGTGAATTTCTGAAATTATTAATATCTGCAGGCAATCACAGGAAGCATTAAATAGTCTTAACTGTATGTTAGGGAAATGCTGAATGTACTCCATAATCAAACACTTTTTTCCTCCACAGAAGAGGTCAGAGGGTGCAGCTTACTTTCTTCTGCACTCAGTTTGGTAGTGGTAGCACTGTTGCTCCACTGCTCTGACTCATTATAAAGATGCAGTCTTACTGTGAACTTGGGCTAGCAGCAATAATATCCAGGTCCTCCACAGGAGGCAGGATTGTAGTACTGGCATGGCTACTAGTAGTTTGTTCTTTACCTACTTGCAAAGTTTGATTTTTTCCCTAGACTCCAATCAAAATCCAGTACCATGCTGTAGCAATCACCACCTTGCTGTATGGCACGGAAACGTGGAATACTACAGTGATGGAAGAGAAACGTCTCGCAGCCTTTCATACCAGATGCCTTCAGCAAATCCTTGGTGCATCATGGCAAGACCACATTACCAACAATGAGATCTTTGAAAGAACTGGGGAAACATCATTAGTTAATCTCCTGCGCCAAAGACAGCTAAGCTGGCTCGGCCACGTCGTCCATATGCCACAGTCACGCCTGCCACAGAGACTTCTTTTCTGGAATCCCGATGGCCCTGGAAGACAGTGCAGTCAGACAGTGTGACACGTGACCTTCAAAATTCCATCACATTTGAGAAGGCATTGATGGCAGCCAGCGAAAGAAAGTCCTGGTGCTCCTTTGTGCTAGTGCTATGTTTAAATTTGACATATAGCCTTTGCCATTATGACATGATTTAATCAACTAAGTTACAAAAAAATTCAAACAAGGTTGTTATTATTGGCCATTGGCTCCCTGTGCATGTGCCCTCTTTGCCCACGTGGTCATCTAAATTGAAGCAAACAAAGCAACGTGTGGATAAGCCAGAGTCTTGGAAGGTCTGTGGCAACAATCACTAAATTTACAGTACTGTGCAAAAGCCTTGTGCCCGCTTTTTTATATTTTGCTGGGAAAATGGGAAATAGGTGCAGTAATTTAATGAAACTGCAAACATAAATGGATATACAGTGCTCAGGCAAAAACAGTTTGTACCATTCTAATAAGCTCAAAACTCAATATTTGGTGTGACCACCTTTATTCTTCAAAACAGCCTGAACTGTCTTAGCCAAGCTTTCTTGTCATTTCTTTAAGTAGTCTTCAGGAATAGTTCTCCGGGCTTTTTGAAGGACATTTCAGCTCTTCTGTTGATGTTGGCTGCATTTTGTTCTGTTCTCTGTCAAGATGATTCCAGATTGCTTCAATAATGCTGACATCTGGGTTATAGGGAGGCCAAACTGTGACTTACAGTGTTCCACTGTGTGTTTTTCTATCCAGGTAGACTTTTCCTTCTTTTGCAACATTTTTGGAAAAATGAAGCTGATACCAATGAGACAATTTTCAAATGGTATTGCATCGTGGATCAAAATCTGACTTTACATTTTTGCATTCATAATTCCATTGACTTTGACAAGATCTTCAACACCACTGATTGAAATGCAGCCCCAAACCATGACAATGCCCCCACTGTGTTTTATTGCCATCTCTCTCACCTGCCCTCCTCCGTACATACTGAGAATGATTTGAAACAAAAATTTCAAATCTGGATTTATCACTCCATAAGACCTTCTGCCACTCATTTTCAGTCCAGTTCTCATGTAATTTGGCATACTTCAGCCTTTTCTTCTTGTTTTCCTTTCTTAAGAATAACATCTTGGCAGCCATCCTTCTATTGAGACCATTTCTGATTCATAAGCTAGTGTTAAATTGCTCAACAAACAAAAAATATTCCTTTAAAAGTGGCACAAGGACTGGACTGAAAATGAGTGAAAAAAGCAGCCAATGTCCAAAGAAATACTTTGAGAAGGCCTGGAGAACATTAAATTAAAAAAATTATGAAAAAGTGTGCCTCCTTGGAAGCGAAATATGATGAAATGAGAGGTTGAGGGGTGGCTCAAGATATGTGTGTGTGTGTGTGTATATCTATCTATCTATCTATCTATCTATCTATCTATATATATATATATATATATATATATATATATATATATATAGAGAGAGAGATATATATATATATAGATAGATA
>VUQH01091071.1:2896-13897 GCA_015106775.1 Etroplus canarensis
TTCAAGCATGGTTGCGCCCCTGCACACAAATCCAGGTCCATCAAGACATGGTAGGATATTTTAGTGTGGAAGAACTTGACTGGTGTGCACAGAGCCCTGACCTCAACCCCATCAAACACCTGTTGGATGAACTAGAACAGAGGGCATAATTTCTCCAAAATCTTGTAGAAAGTCTTACAGGAAGAGTAGGTGGAATGGGCGATCAGAAAAACTCCTGTAGGTATAATGTGTAGGTGGCAACAAGTTTGATCTGTCTGGATGGGGACCTGCAGGTTCAAAAAATTAACATTTGGTCTCCATCACAAGACCAGATTGGGATTCAAAAGACTTACATGAAATTTAATGGTTTGACTCTCAGGCTGTGGTCCAGTGGTTAGCACTGTTACCTCACACCAAGAGGTGACAGTGCCAGCTTAGGCCCCTCTGTGTGGAGTTTACATGTTCTCCCTGTGCTTGTGTGGGTTCTCTCTGGGATGCTCCAGCATCCTCCCTGGGTAAGTGTAAGAAGAAGTTTTGACTCCCATGTAATCAAAATGTAAATCAGACAGTAAACAGCCATATAGTAATGACCAAGTGACACTGAGGGTTCCACTGATGGAGCCAGTTTGGGGTAGGTCCTTTTCTGTTCCAGTATGACTATGCCCCAGTGCACACTGCAAGGTGCAGAAAAGCATGGTTGAATGAGCTTGGTGTCAAAGAACTTGACTGGCCCACACGGGGCCCTGACCCCCACCCTTCTCCACACTTCTGGGATGAACTACAATAGAGATTGAAATGCAGGCTCTCTCGTCCAACATCAGTGACACAAATCCTCCTCTTAATGAATGGATATCTTGTAGAAAGCCTTCCCAGAAGAGTGGAAGCCGTTACAGTTTTGGGGGGGGGTGGGGGCTCCATAATGTTTATGGATCTAGATTAAGAATAAGATGTCACAACAGCTCCTGTAGGTGGCCCAATAGTTTTGTCCAAAACAATGACCTGAAAGATGTGAAAGTATCCTGTAAAGCCAACAAAAACTGAGAGGTTGGGGATTATTTGTTGTTCTAATCCTGCATGCATTTCACATTTTCACCATCCAGCCCTTCCTCCTCTTGACTGCTTGTTAGTCCCGTTCATAGTGGAAGTAACAAAAGGGACCGCTGAGGGCACACTGGTATTAAAAGCAAAAAGAAAGCTGAAAAAGACACGTCACAAACTATATCGCCAACGTGTGAACAGCGTAAAGATAACTTCCGGTTAAAAGTGACTTGATAAAAGTCGAAGATTTGAAACAAAATATTTCCTCTGCCGCCCATAGAAAACCACAAGAGAAAATATGAGAAGTGATCACGACGACTGTATTTATGCGTGCAATAAACAGTGCATTCTCCTGATTTAATTCTTCCTGTCTTTTGACTATGGTTAATTATTATTACGTTAAAGCCCTGGCCTCTGTGACACAGGAAGAAGATATATAAAAAAAAAATGGGCACACGACAAAGGAACAAATAACAGGATGTTCAGACAGAACCAATGTAGCCTTGTCCCTTGGGAAAAAGACAAGAAGAGACTCGGTTGCTGCAACCACGTGGACTCAGTTATAGAGCTAAACTGAAGAGACGTGAGTCAGACTGTATACTCTATGAGAGAGGATGAAAAAAAAATCCTTGTAGCATTACATTCTCCTCATGTAAACCTCGACACAATTAACCAGAATCGATTGCAGAGGTGGGAGGAATACGTAAGAGGAAGACAGAAAGCCAGACAGCACAATTGGATAGCGGATGAGAATTTCTCTACACTGCTATAGTTAACCTTCATGTAGTGCGGCGTGAACTATTTTCCTCACTGCTTTTCATGAGGCTCTTTTCATGACTAATCACCCCATCTCCTTCACTGTGTCTGATTTCTTCTTCAGTCGGTCGGAGGAGCGCGGCCCTCTAATCACGTCAGTTTGCTGACATTTTAAGTCGGAGAATTCGCAACCATTCCAGAAACTGGGGACCTTGCTGCTGCTGCTGCTCGCATCTGATCGGAAGAGAGGAAGTCATAAATGGTTTATTATCCTTCGAAGTTGTGCAAAGAGGTGTCCGAAGTGTTTCCGAGCCTCCCGCCACAGAGAAACACAAAGCCTGCTGCAAGTGAAGATTAGCGAGTGCAAAATTCAGGAGTTTCTGGAAGGAAGGACCTTGTAGATCAAACAAAGAGTACAATAGCTGTGGCAAGACTGGCAATAAGTCTGCGAGCTATTTGAGGAAGGCAGCTTTAGCTGCACTACATCGTACACATTGTAAGTGGACTGGCGCTCATATAGCGCTTTTCTACTCTGAGCACTCGAAGCTCATGCAGCTTTTTATTCCATGCCTTTAAGCTTATTTAACAATCATGCTTTTTTTCTGGCGTTAGCATGTAATTCAGCCTACCTCACACTTACCTCTATACTCTGAACAGACTCTGACAGGTGTCCAGAGTCACATACATGTCTAGTTTTAATTTCACAACTCAGAAACCTTGTTCAATATATTTGTTCACTACTACTTTAATGGTTCACCAATCAGCAACAACAGTCTTTATATCAAGCAGTTCTCCTTTGTTCTGCCAAAACAGCTCAGAACATCTGGGCATGGATGCAGGTCCTCCAGGGGTTGACCTGCCATGTCCTGCACAATGCATGACCCACCGATGAATCAGACTCACATGGGGTCTGAGAGTTTGGGCTCCTAATGAATAATCCAAACTTTTCCACTTCCAGTTCTAATACCCTGGATTGGATTGGATTGGATAGGATTGCTTTATTGTCATTTCAGCTACATATAAATACACAGTGAAATGATATAGCGTTCCCCCAGGACCCGGTGCCCCATACAAGGGTAGTGCCGGCCGGCCAGGGCCCGCCTCCAGCCGAGCACACAACCCCACCCACAATGTCCTCTTCCCCGGCCACCGGCATCAGGCGACGCTGAGGACTGAAGTCCCGGCCCACACAGCAAGCCGAGATCGGAGCTCCCAGAAACCGCCCATCCGCAGCATCAGCCCTGCGACGATACTTTCCCCGGAAACCAAAAACTTTGGTTCCCGGACGCTGCCCGGCAGTTCATAAAAAACAACGCTGCCAGATCGCCAGTTAGACGGAGCTACAACGGCATCTGGTTGTCCTCAAACCTCCGACTTTCGAACACAAACACCACCGTCCCGGCGTCCACAACGCCCAAACACCCAAATACCGGGTCAAAACATCGACAATCACAGGGGTACAAGCACCACCTTGGTTCCGGAGTGGCTGCACGCTACAGTCGCACAGCCATCTTGGGTTCCCTTAGCATCAGGTAACTGACAACACAGAGTATGATACACTGCCAGTGATAAATTAAAGGCTATATCCCTCACTGTGAGCAAGAGGCTGGGAATCATTCCTGAACGTTGATTCCTTAGCTTTAGGAAATTAAGAAATACGTATATTTACTGAATTTGTATTCATTCGTAAAACAGTTATCGACAACAGGACCAAGATAAATTTGAGAATCTATTCAGCGTATTTATGCTAGTTTCATTTCAGCTCAGTGTGAGAGTCATTAGGCTGCTGAGTACTTCATTCATTGACAGCGGTGCTAGATTCCCCTTTCCCTGCTCTCACTGTGATTGCACCTGCTCACACGCACTACATGTCAATTGAAACATACAAGAGACCTGATCAAGTGAAATGCTATTAATCAACAATATATTATGTTACCCGAAGCCCTCCTTTTTCAGTCCAGTCCTTGCTCCCTGACTGTTTTCACAGAAAATGTTTCGATGTTAGGCCACACAGAGGAACAACCACAGCAAGATTCTAGAGTGTTAGCACATATGTATGGCAAGATTCTACAGTAGATTGTTGACTTATATCAATGACAAGATTCCAGGCTGTTGGCATATACAATACTTCCACAAATACCTGACACAGGACCTGAGGGGTCTTCAGCTGACTGTTTGCTGAAGTTCATCAGCAGGCTCCACCAGGAAAAAGTCTGCAGAGTGGAAAATCTGTGGAAATCCTCCGAGTGGTTTTTGCTTGTACATTATCAAAGATTAGTAAAATCACAATCACACCCATTGTTCTCTGGGCCCACGTGTTGATGTATTTAAAACAATGAATTCCCCTTCACCATTATAACAGGCTGAAATAGATATCAATTTACTCAAGCTTTTGAATTAAACGATAATTTAACGTGAAGATTTCAGGACACGTTTCCAGGACACATCAATCAAAGTCACGGCAACATACACCAGCGTCAGAGAAGCGGAAATGGCAGACACTTGCCTAGCAACATGCGCGTTTTCAAACTCTGTGGAAAATCTTTCATGTGGTCCGCTCATCAGAAATTCCCACTGGAGGGGTGGCTGTCAGGAAGCCATTCTTAAGAGAAAAAAAAAAAAATCCATGCCAAATCATACAAGAACCGGACTGAAAATCAGAAGCGACAGGTCTCATGGACTGATGAACCCAAGTTTGAAATTTTTGTTTTAAATCATCATATGTACGTGCAGAAGAGGTCAGGAAACAAGCACGACAGTGAGTGTCTGCAGCCATGTGTAAGACACGGTGGAGGCACTGTCATGGTTTGAGGCTGCATGTCAGCCAGGAGTGTTGGGGATCTTGTCAAAACTCGAAGTGCCATCAGATTTTGATTGACCATGCAATGCCGCCTGGAAAGTATCTTATTGGCAATAGCTTCATTTTCCAGTTTGACAATGATCCGAAACAATCCAATGCAGTAAAAGCCTACCTGGGTAGAAAAACACACAACGGAACACTATCAGTCATGGATTGGCCTCCCCAGAGGCTGGATCTCAATGTTATTTATTCAGGGTGGGATCATCTTGACAGAGAACAAAACAAAAAGCAGCCACTATCCAAAGAAGAGCTTTGAATCGCTTTCAAGAAGCCTGTACAACTATTTGAGCTTCTTAATGCACCATGAGAACCTCTTGGTGTAGCAGCTGTAAAATGCATTCAACCTACTAGCCCTTTTGTTGATAGCGTCACCCTATGTTGGCCCTCCCACTAACGCGATGTATATTTCACTCAGAACTGAATAAGTCAGCCCAGATCCAGTTTTGTGAGGATTGGACTGATATCCAATCTAAATATCAGACTGGTGTATCTCTACTCATTGTCATGTTTCTGAAGCTATTCCAGAGCCGTTTTTGCAAAATGCTGAGGTACATTCTCTGCTGGCAAAGCTTGTTGCTGATGGACTGATAAGTTGCCAAGGGGGAGTGTGCAATATGTACATCTGAAAGTGAATGGTAGACAGTTCTCTGCTGAAGGTTTTTCAGCACATTTCAATTATAATGTCATGAGCAGTCATCTTTGTACAACATTTAAGTGGTTTTAATGTTATGGCTGCCCATTTTAGGTGGTTTGAGGCTGATAAATGTGACATTTAATTTAATTCACATGTAAATGCCGACCATGGTCAGACACTAGAATGTCTGGACTTGTGCAATTTATTAACCCACCTGTACAACAGCACAGACAGTATGACTGCAGACAGCGTCAGCGCTTACAGTACATTACAGAGTTGGATTTTTGTGCATATTTATTTATTTTTTTTTAACTCAGCATTCATGAAATATGGAATGATGCTTTTTAAAATTGCAGGCGGAATGTGAGTGCACCCCTCTGGGTGCAAAGCAATATTGAGTGAGGTTTACTGTGAAATCAGTTAACACGTGCCTTTTTGGCAGGCCGGAAAACACTTGATTGATGAGAAACCAGCAGGGGATTTAATGCCACTTCTACTCTGCCCTGACACCAAAACTACCCCGCGTGTCAGCACCTAAGAAAATATGAGCGTAAATTGAAACCATAGAGGGAAAAAAAAACCCCACATATATGGGACTCTTGAACTTTCACCAATTTCATTTTCGGGGTGGAAATACAATTTGCAGGATGCTTGCGCGGCAGAAAGAAATGGATCTTGGTAGGGGGTGAGAAATGAAAATGAACGTAACGATTTGGGGTCTGGAGGTTTGTGTGCGGAACTGATTCCGCTGGTGTTCTGCGATGTGGCAGACACTTATACAGACAAGTTGATTTAGCTCAGTGGTCTAAATTTAAACTCAGCTGGGCCTCTTTGGGCATCAGGGGGCGCTGGCATTCTGAACGCAACCAGCGATATCCAGTGTTTTTGATGAGGTGTCTGTCCAACTCATAATTCTAAATCATAAAAATAGAGGCTTTTCACGTTACTGGTGTGCTGGATCTACAGGGGAGGACCGGCCTGCGTTGCATAATCCTTATTGGACTTCCTGAACTTATTTTTGCTCTTTCATGTTTTATTCCAAAGATCAGACGAGGCGACATGGCGCACTGACGGCAAACGTACAAGAGAAGAGGGATGAGATTCAAGTTTACAACTGGGATATGTGGAAGAAGAAGCAGGGAAGGCAAGCAGCAGATAGCTGACGGGTAAACAGGCATGGGCTGAAATGAAGTGCCCTCAGGTGGCTGAGACTTCGGAGAGAATAAATGCCAGTGTTACAAACAGCCCAAACCAGTATTAATCTCCCCGATAGCCTTCATGCCTGCCGTGCATTAGAGGAAATAGCGCGCTAAGCCACAGACCCATTCAATCTTCCCCCGCATGCTCCCTCAGTGCTGCCTGCAAAACAGCCGAGGCCCAGCGCAATAAGAAATGATGGAGGAGGCGAGCGCACGAGCAGCCCCATCCACCGTGGCATTTTACATTTTAATCACATCACACAATGAGACAGGTGGAAATCAAGTGCAGGCAGGTGGAGGGGAAGCAATTAACAGTGACAGTGGAAGGAGAAGGAAGGAAGAGATAGAAGAGGACAGAAGGAATGGTGACAAAGAGTTCCTCACCATTTCATCAACATGAAAAAAGAGGTTTAGATCTCATTTTTTTTCTTCCTTTTTTTCCGTTCTGTGGGGGGGGCGGTTAATTCCCTGGGCATTGATTTAAGGTTGGATGCACACAGAGCATTTGATGAGATTGAAATTACAGAAAGTGTTCAAAGCCGTTGAAAAGAGGATTAGTGCTATTTTGCCCCGTTTTAGGGAAAGTGACCTTGTTTACTCACACCCTTTAAATGAGCCAGGACTGCTTGTGTAGCTTCTGGTCAACTGTTTAAGACTTAAGCCCTCAACTCCAAATTAATTGCTCACCAGATTATTGGCCAGACCTCAGGATGGTTTTTATCACAACACAGAAAGGCTTTTGGGGTTCCAATCTTTGCTTCCTTTTTATATGACCAAAAAAAAAAAAAAACTCCAAAAAACTGTGGAGGCGGAAGGATTTCTGGACACCGAGCTCAAATTGTCCAGGCCTTGTGCCAAAGTCGAGCGGAGTCATAAGTAGGAGTCAAATGGAAATCTTATGTTTTGCTCATTTACTCCTGGCTCCAGTCATCAATCTTTTAATGTGCAGTGAAGTGCAGTCAGGAAGGTTTCTGCTGGGCTTCTAAAGTACCTTGTACTCTCAAGGTTTTCCTCCTAAGCGTGACAAATGAACGGTGGAACTGCAAACACCGCCTTGCAAACTAATGCTGTACAGACTCTTCTGATAGAATGACTAAAGATGAGCGGATGGTAGTAGGCAGAAGTTGTATGACTGCCTGTGTTTTTCCTTGATTTCTTCCAATAAAAGAGGGCACAGTGGGGACATTGAATGTGCACTGAAGTAAACTTTCAATAAAGTCTTTCAAAGCAGACTTTTTAACTTGTCAACCACAGAGCTAATTAAAAGCACTCATTGCTGCATTACAGAGGCATCTCAACTGGAGCCGTCATTAGCTCTATCATTAGTTCCACCTGTATGTTTCCTGCTGTATGACAAGTCAAAATGTGTGCCGTTACCATGGCCTGTGAATCTGACTCTTCTGAGAATGAGACTACAGTGATGTTCACTTTGAAGCTTCAGCATGGTCAGATAGATTCATAAGAGAAGCAGGGAAATGTCGGGGGAAAGGGACGGAAGCTAGTGAGCTTCATTAGTCACACACTGGACTAAACCACAATAACTTTAATATTTACTTTCTCATTTTCAGTTGATACAAATGTGATGAATTCACTTTTTGATTTTTTCCTCACTGCACGCAGTCTATCCCTGATGAAAATCAGTCACACTGGATTGTTTGATCTTTACATCTAAGCATATCTCCGTGCCAGGTTTTAGAAGTACGGACATCCGTTTTAAATTTAGCGCTGTCACCTCACAGCAAGAGGGTCCAGGTTTGAATCCCCCTGTATGGCGCTTGCATGTTTTCCCCTGTACTGTGCAGACCCCCTCTGGGTACTCCAGTTTCCTCCCGTAGTCCAAAGCAATGCAAAGGGGTTACGTTGATTGGTAATTCTAAACTGGCGTAAAATCTGGGCCAAATCACATGTGTTGCTTCATCTGTGGTGGCAACCTGTTGAGGTGGGAGCAGCTGAAAATACCAAGGAAGAAACTACTATAATGAAAAGTTTAGACCATTATGGTAATGAGAAGGTGTTTCAGTGTGTTTCTCATGATAAACCAGTAGATGCTGGCCAAAAATGTCAAAAAAGGGGCTGAAAAAACAAGATCGCATTGAAGTGCTAAAAACTGCATTTCTCAAATGGCCACTAGAGGCTCGCTCTGAATCACAGATAGAAGACAGATGTAACCACTGCGATGTCACCCACTGGTTTAAAACCTCATGATTAGGTTTTTTTTTTGCTGTTGCCATCTTGGTGTTTTGGAACCGGGTGTGACGAGAAAGGGGTGGGTCTGACTATGAATCTGGAAGCTCATTGGCCAAGGACTTATCAGTCATAAGTCCACAGTCAATGTATTCCTGTATTTAATTTACCTCTTCTGTCACTTTCTGCACCATTGTTAACTGAACCATACAGGCTTAGCAACAGAACCCAACCATATTCATATTTTTCTTGACTAATTTGGATAATTTGTTAACTCTGGGATATTTTATGTGGTGAAGGTTAAAAAATGTGCCATGGTTATGGCAAATAAATGATCATAAACCTAAACTAAAGGATAAAGTCAATGAACTTTGTCATCATGTTTGGAACAATAACCATGTAATAAAGGCTAAGGATTTTCATTTTATGAACAGGGTCCAGGTCCGGGCGGGTCTAAAGCTGGCGGCCCTCAGCAGCCCTAAAGCCCCCAAACGAATCTTCTGACGCACTGAGTCATTGCCACCCCTGTTTACAGGCACTTTTTCTATTTTCACAAGAATCGTTACTCCTAAGAGCGATGATCTCTCAACTAACAACAAGAAAAATTCTCACTTTCTTTCTATACTTCACACATTACAATAACCTGTGAATTGTGCAAGATGTGAGCCAGATGAGCTCCTACAAGATTGACCTTCTGGTTTAACCCAGTCGATCTTTAGCCTTTATTACTTGGTTATTATTCTTAACATGACAACAAAGTCCGTTAAGTTTAGCCTTTAGTTTAGATTTATGATCCTTTGTTTGCCATAACCATGGCACATTTTTTAACCTTCACCATATAAAACAATTCATAGTTAACAAATTATCCAAATGAATTAAGAAAATGTGAAAAAAAATATGAATATGGTAAGTTTGGGTTTTGTCGGTTGGCTGGTATGGTTCAGTTAACAATGGTACATCGAAGACCAGTCGACTCAGGACCCTGCTGCATATATAGGGTGTGTGTGTGTGTGTCTGTGTGTGTATTTGATCTATAGGAGTGTCTGTGATTTGATTTGAATTTCCCCATTTGGGGATGAATAAAGTGGTTTGTTTGTTTTTGTTTGTTTGATAAAATGGCATATGATCTTGATCAAAAATGCTGTTTGGGTAAAAGACCCATTAGGTGATCACTGCATGTAAGTTTGGTTAAATTCTGACCAGCACTGTGATTACTGTGAACTGTTGACAGAGCGAGTGCCTCGCTCGTTGGTCCTTCCACTGGTTGAGCCAAAAACGTACTTTGACATTTGCTTTGAAATGTGAAAGGAATAGTGATCCAACATTTTCTGCCAGCACTAGAAAGGGTTCGCCATTTCAGAATAAATGTATTTTGGGCCACTTTTTGATTCTCCTTGGCCAAGAAGTCAACATCAGGGATTTCACAGAATGAAGAAAATTCCATGTTCAGTCTATGGATAGAAGGCTGTTAATGATCTCCAACATCGCACCAACAAATCCAATACACATCGCTGCAATATAAGCCAGAAACCAACCTATTAAAGCGAAACATTCCAGTGTGGTGTGTGTTTACTCCACAGCTCCAGGGGGGTCGATCTGTAAAACCTACAACAAAACCTGTCTCAGTCTGCCTGAGAAGCTACTCAACCAATAAAATATTCAGAATTCAGGGGAGAGTCGCAGTGATGGATGCTCTAAGTGAATCTCAAGAAGCTTTTCCTTCCTGACAGGAATTAAGATTTGAGAGAAACGTGGAACCATTGAAGTTTGCCTGATTATTTTAGCACGGAAACACTCCGTGAAATCTTAAATCGTGCATGTTGAAAATATAAAGATTTTAACCGTGTCAAGCAGTACTTGGCAGTACAGTACTCTGCTGCCTAGTGCCGCTTAAGTAATTAAAAAGTGAAGTGCAGAGAAATGGCTTAAAATTGCCCGTGGCTACGAAGGCATTTGCCCTCTGCTGACGAGCGCGCGTCGGGTCTGCCATCGCGCCCGTGGGTGAGCTTGTTAGTGCCAGGGTCAGCAGCTAAGGGTTAACAAGAGAATGACGCGTGGTCGGCATAGGAGCGGAAGGTCAAAAGCTGAGGCCGAGCCCAGGAAGTCAGAGTGCTAATGGGGTGCTCACACAAATACAAATAGAGATCGATCAGACGCCACGGGGCTTTCTGCCTCTTCTTGAGCTTTCTCTCCCTGGAACTGAGTCTAAACTACATTTTCCTCTTATCAGTTGATAATCTCCACAAAATGTGCCGTGTTACATAACCCTCCCGTCTATGCAGCTGGCTGTGGAGGTGTCTGTGACCTTTTGTGTACCATTTCTCCAAACCTCTCCCCGCCCACGTCTTTAA
>VUQH01091074.1:1693-17069 GCA_015106775.1 Etroplus canarensis
GACAGGCTCATCGTGTTGGGTAACATATGACAGCATCCAACACTGCTGCCATGAGCTGACGCGCTTCATAAAGTTGGGCAAAAATCTAAAGCTTTCAACATACACAAGGAAAGTCAGCAGGTGATCTCCACTCTCTGAATGAAGACACAGGAGCGGTCAGACAGCGTAACACCTTTATTAGCTTCTTAGAGAGATTGGTTTGTCAGAGTGACAATTTACAACACACAGGCGCAGGGAGAACATGCAAACTCCACATAGAAAGTTCCCAACCCGAAGGTTTGAGCCAGGAACCTTCCTGCTGTGTGCTGACAGCAAGCAAACTACCCACTGGTGTTGCTTCCTCATTGTGCAGCGTCTTTCAGAGGATTGCTAAAAAGACAAATCAGAACCACAGGTTTACCGGCAAAGCTTCGGGAAGATCGAGCTGACAGGCACAAATATGACCTTCACGTAAGAAAACATGTCCCCAGCAGTGAATTCAGCCTCAGAAGTTCGCAGATGCACGTCTGAAAAAGCCTGATGCACTTTAGAAACACGTTCTGCGGACTGATGAAGTCAAAATAGAAACTTGACCTCAATAAATGACGATGCACTATATGGACAAACGCATTGGGCTTCTTAATTCAGGTGTTTGACTCAGTCCTACTGCCACAGGTGCAACAAATCAAGCAGCTGCCTTTCCAAACATCTGGGAAAGAATGAGTCGTTCTAAAGAGCTCACTGAATTCCAGTGTGCCACTGTAATTCTCTTCTCGAACTGCTGCCCCCGCGACCCGGACCCCCGGAAAAGCGGTAGACGACGAGACGAGACGAGACGAGACACTGTAATATCATTCTACCGCTGTAACAAGTCACTTTGTAAAAATCTTTCCCTCCTAGACAGCCCACCATCAACTGTAAGTGGTATTACTGGAAACTGGAAGTGTTCGAGAACCACAGCAAATCAGCCACACAGTGGCAGACCACTGAAGTTACAGAGCGGTGGGCAGTCAGTGAAACGGATAGCATTCGGCTGACTCAGTAACTGCCCCGTTCCAAACCTCCTCTGGCATTCGCATCAGCATGAATGCTGTGCCCCAGCCCACAGAGCAAGGTCCACAAAGGCATGGCTGGATGCGTTATAGGCTGCACAGAGCCTTGACCTCAACCCCATGGAACGCCTTTGGGATGAACTAGAAAGCAGACGGCAACCCAGGCCCTCTCATGGTGTAGAGAGTCTTCCAAGAAGAGTGAAGGCTGTTATAGTCAGAAAGGGAGAACTGACTCCACAATATGGAGTGAGTCTACATCTACATAGCCCCTGTAGGTGTAATATGTAGGTGGCCCAACACTTATGAACTCCATGTAAGCCTTTCCTCCTCACTAAATTCAGTACTAGAAGTTTACAGAAGTTCTGTGGTGCAATGAAGACCAGATTAGGACCTCCTGACTTCAGTAAGCAAAGGTATTGTTGGAGGGAAAAGAGTTCTCCATCTGTTCACCACTGCGGGACAAACTGATCATGCTTTGAGCTTGTACTGCAGACAGAGGCACAGGGAACATTTTACTAGTCGGGGGACGAATGGATCGAGTTCAGTCAGAGCAAATTCTAACAGCAACCATCGCAGCAACAGCAAACAAATGAGCTGAAGATCAAAAGAAGAAGGCTTCTACAACAGGATCGCATTCAAAACGCACAAGCTGACAGTTTCGCCATGGTGCTCACAGTCACAGTCACCCAATCTGTGGATAGACTTCCAAGAGCCGTGCATTCAAGCCGCACCAAGAAGCTCACAGAACAAGCTCTGATATAGTTCAAAGGGATGTTAAGCACTAAAAAGGCAAGGTGCATTAAGCTCCTTTACTTTCTGTTTTGGTTTTTTTAGTCAAAAATTTAACGAAATGGAAATTTGAATCTTTTCTTTTCTGTCTTTTGGTCATTTTAACGCCTTCAGCTATCAGAGTGGTAGAAAATGTGACTTCCGCGTGGTCACTGCGTGCGGAAAAGTCGGATTCCTCTCATCTGAGCGCTCATCTCTGCCTTCTGAACAATCCAATAATTGCACAGAGCAAACCCCACTGTGGCGCTCCTCTGCGTGGATTCATCATGTAATAAATGAAGCACAGAGCACGACTTCTTCCAACAGCAAACTCGCAGAGTAAACACACACTCCATCTTGGCCCGCGACATACTTAATTATGCTAATGTACGAAAAACCCAGTCGATCTGAACTACTCAAACACAGTCATGTCAAAATACACTAACTGCAATCTAATTACACCCGAGCTAATTTTCATCCTTCCTGCTTGAGGCGACTTGCTCATTTAATGAATTCCATTAACGTCACATGAAGTGAAAGAATCTTCTGACTTATGAGAGATATTTAAAGGACCCTGCTTATAAAACCTTTAGTATGGAAGAGCGATCTGACAGGTCCTGATGTGGACACAGCTCTGTTTAACTGCTGTTATGCAGTGTGAGTACGAGTCTGGAGACTCAGAGTCACAACTGAGGCCACACACACACACACACACACACACACACACACACACACTCTCTGCTGGCTCACTTTTTGGACGTCTTTTAAAATGCCTGTTATAAGCAAACATGGATTTATTTATGTATTTGGTTAAATAAAAGTTAACTAATGGATATCAAGCCCACGCTGGCCTGGCTGTTGCAGCGTATACAATATTATGATTTCAGTTTACTCTGTGCATAAGTCTCGAGCCACCCCTCAATTCTTTATAAAATGGGAAACAGGTGCAACGATTTAGTGAAGCACGCAAGTGTAAGTAGAAACGAAGTACAGGAGGCAAAACAGGGTTTGCAAAATTCTAATGATCCTAAAAGTCAATATTTGTATGACCACCTTTATTCTTCAACACAGCCTGAACTCTGTTAGGCAAGCTTTCCTGTCATTTCTTTAAAAGTTCTCCAGGCTTCTTGAAGAACATCCCAACGCTCTTCTTTGGATGTTCTGTTCTCTGTCCCTCACTGCTGCAGTAATGCTGAGATCTGGGCTCTGGGGAGACCAGTCCACGACTGATGGTGTTCAGCTGTATGTTTTTCTATCCAGATAGGCTTCTACTACACTGTGTTTCGGATCATTAAACGAAGCTGCCAATCAGACACTTTCCAGATGGCGTTCCATGTGGATCAAAACCCGACTCTGGTACTTTTCTGCATTCAGAATTCCGTCAAGTTTGACAAGATCCCCCAAACCATAACAGAGCCTCCACCATGTTTTACAGATGATTGCTGACTCTCATTTTTGTTTGGCTTCATCACTCCATAAAGGCATGTTGCCACTGAATTTCAGTCAAGTTCTTATGTAATTTGGCCTCTTCTCCCTGTTTCCCTTCCTTAAGAAAGGCTTCTTGACAGCCAACCTTCCACTGAGACCATTTCTGATGAGGCTTCAGTGAACAGCAGATGGATCAACTGAAGGGTCAGATGCATCTCTCAGGTCCTGTGTCAAGTCTTTGCTGGATTTTTTTCCCTTATTCTTAAGGACATGACTTTTAGATGTTTAAAGATTGGTGTTAAGTGGCCAAAATCAAAAGAAATAACTTTGAAAGACCTTCAGAAAGCCTGGAGAACTATTGCTCAGGATCACTTTAAAAGATTAGAAGAAAATCTGGCTCCTTGGAAGCAAAATGAATGATGGGTACTTTATTGTACTCTACTGAACTCTTTAAAGAAGACATGTTCTGCTTTTCTTTATTTTCTGGCAAATATACTGTTACAATCTCACATATATTAAACCTGACCAAATGGACTGCTACTTATATGGTGCTGTTCTACTCTAACTGACCACTCAAAGCACTGTTTACTAAAAGTCTCATTCATCCATTCATTCAGATCTTTATTCTGCACTTTGAGCCCTTTCTAACAGTCATGCACACAATCTCTGACGGATGCATCAGGAACAATCTGGGCTTCAGCGTTTTGCACATGGACACTTTGGCATGTGGGCTTAAGGAGCCTTTGTAGACAATCCACTCCACCATCTGATGATCCAAGTTTGAAATAGCATGTGCTTGTGTATGAATAAGTCAAATGATCTTTTTTATTAGGTTTAATTAGTATTCAATCTCTTTTAATTTTGTTTTTGTTTTTTGTTTATTTGTTAGTTTTTTCAATTTCAGTTGAGTTTCATTTTGTTTCCAGAGTGGATTTGCTTGCTTCAGTTCAGCTTCTTTCTTATGATAATTTGTGTTGTATTTGTTAGGAAGAAACTGAGTTATTACAATAAAAAGCAACAGTTTCTGTCATACAGACATCCCAGTCTCACTTATTATTTGTGCCAAAGCCTCCTGAAACTTGCTGGCTCAACAAAAACACTGACAGACTAAACTAAAACTAAAGATATCTGGTTTTTACTTTTATTCCCTTAAATTTTTTTCATCTGAGTTAATGTTAGTCTTGCTCTAATTTTTATTACAGTTCACTTTTTTTTTTACAAGTAAACTTTGCAAACCAAAAGCGTAGGCTGGACTGGATCTGTATGATGTCAGTTAGAGCAGATATTCCTAATATGGTCACAGATCCGGCAGTGAGAACAGAGGCCCCACCCATCTGCTGTTCAAATCTGCTGTTTGCAAGGGGCAGCCAATCAGAAGAAAGCTGGCTTCCAGGGAGGGCGGTTTGAAAGAGAGAGGCAGTACGGCAGCTTGTTTCAGACAGAGGATGAACTGAGGAGCACCGAGGCTCGGTCTAAGACAAGTAAGTATTACTGTATATTGAACTGTGAATCATGCTTCATGCTTGTACATGTTTAGCTCTCCTGAGGTCTAAAAACCCATGAATCAAACATGACACATTGGGTTAAAAGGTGCCAGGAATTAACAACAGTTAATTGCTTTATTTTGAGCAGCACTACTACCTGTCCTCCAGCATGTCCCAGTGTCAAATTTACCACCTGCCTCTGTTCAGTTGCTACCTGGTATGCTTTTTTAGCCATTCTGGCCCACAATCCTATATGCCAGTACACAACACGTGCAGCAAGAGGGCCAAACTGTATGCATACTGCATGCAACAGTGTGTACTTTGTGGGAATGTGGGGCATGTTTTCTCCCTGCTGTTTTGTGCAGCGTTTCTGAGCCGGAGGAGTCGGGCTTTAGTCGTTCCACATGGCTGCCTCTGTGAAACGCTGGCTGGCCCGCGGTTGACTGCGGTGAGCGGGACACACTTGACCGGCCTGCATCCTGCAGAGCTCTCTAAAGACTGAACGACAAAATGCCAGGGAAGTATTCCACTGGTTTCAGAGCCGCAACCATTTTTTCCCCGCGCTGCTGATTTATAGGAAAACGACAGGCTGTTTCTGGTTCTAACAACGTGGGGTAACGCCAGGTAAATTAAACTGTTTGTGAGTCATTACCTCTTCCCACAGGCCCAGAAACAAATGGCTGGAGCAGGCTGTCAGCTGAGAGTTACATGTAAAGAATGATGAGTTAAAATAGTATTTGAAATCTTTTAAATCAAGATAAAAAATAATTTTTAAAAATTCTAAAAAATGTCCATCTTTAAAGGCCATTAAACTTGGTGCTAATTATGAAGAACTCAGAGTTTAACATATTCAGAGATGCACTTGCTTTGACTTGCAAGTCAGTGACTTAAAGTACTCACCCACAGCTGGTCTCCAGCAGACTGTCCCCGACCTGCAGAGACGCCATGCCAAAGTCTGCTATCCTGATGTTGTTCTTCTCATCTAACAACAAGTTCTCAGGCTTCAAATCTCTGTGGCTGGAAGAGAACGGGAAAGCAAGCAGAGAAGAGAGAATGAATCTCCTGCTGCAGTGACCTTACTTACATTTAGACCAACCGCTGGATATTTTGTTGGTGGTGGCTTTTCAAGGGGTTTAAATATATTCGTGTCAAGACAATCTGGGCAGGGCCGGAGCCACGAGTGGACGAGCCGGTAGGCCTATTATTTTCCTCAGCAGCAGGCTGAAGATCTCTTGCTGATGCTCGTCAGGGAAATACAAAGACAGTCTAAAAAGCATAGTCCCTTTTACTACGTGCACACTGAGGTCCAGATCCTCCACAAATGGTGACATTCCCGAGTAGGTTTAAAGTTAAACCTGCATTCTTTCTAATGGCGACTCCTCTGGCTGCTAGAAGTCAAGTTGTTTGTACACTTATTGATCACTTCATTAGTTTCATCCTGCTAGGACCAGGTTGGACCCCCTTTGCCTTCAGAACTGCCTTAATTTTCCATGGCATAAATTCAACCTAGTCCTGGAAACATTCCTCAGAAATGTTGGCCCATAATGACATGACAGCATCCCAAAGTTGCTGCACATCCATGAAGGCGTTCCACCGCGTCCTGAACATGCTCTGTTGGATTGAGCTCTGGCGGCTGTGGAGGCCATTTGAGTGCAGTGAAGTCACTGTCATGGTCAAGAAACCAGTTTGAAATGATCTGAGCTGTGTGACAGAAGAAGCCTTCAGGAGATGGGTACAAAGGGATGGACATGGTCAGCAATATGACTCAGGTAGGTCATGGCATTTAAACAATGCTCAGTTGCTACGAAAGTTCCCAAAGTGTGCCAAAAAATATCTCCAACACTACACCACCCCCACCGCTGATACAAGCCAGGAAAGATCCATGCTTTCATGATGTTTACACCAAGTTCTGACCCTACCATCCAAATGCTGCAGCAGAACTTGAGACTCCGGAGACCAGGCAACACTTTTTCCAGTCTTTCATTGACTAATTTTGGTGAACCCTTGTGGATTGTAGCCTCAGTGTCCTGGTCTTAGCTGACAGACGTGGCACCCAGGGTGGTCTTCTGCTGCTGAAGCCCATGTGTTTCAAAGTTAGAAGTGTTGAGCATCACCTCCAGTGGACATTCTCCACCTGAGATCGGGGCTTCTGATGAGACGGGCTACTCTGGGCCTCAGGTTGTCCATTCTGTCCCCCCCCCACTTTTGGTTTCCAAAACTAAGATTGTGACGGCGGAAACAACATTCAGCTTTGAGGTAATGGGTGATGTCACACTGGCTACGTCCACCTTTTATATCTCTTGTTGAAACTAACAACATTCATTTTCCATTTTGCAAGGTTCCCAAGGTGAAGACCCTTACCCCTATAATACACCAGCAAAAATGTATGTTTTCCACAATGGACTCATTTAGCTATTCCAAATGTTCCTGTAAAATCCTCCAGGTTTTTTATGTGACTTTCAACTGCTACTCAAACAGTCAACAGCAAACCCAGAACTTTACTCAAAACTAGTGAGGGAAATAAAACCAGGACACACAGAGCTTGACACTAGCTGTGTGTCTCCCTGGTTCTTACAGGAAATTCACAGCGCAGAATAAATCTGCCCCTTCAAAGCCAAACACTTGATGTCTAACACTGAGAGTCAAAAGCAGAATGTCTTTGATGTGCAATTGCTCTTAGATACACAGCGTTGCAGCCATGTGTGGAGGAACTAAAGGTGCTCTCAGAGATGAAAAGAGATCAAGAGGAGCTGGAGCCTCTAAAGTCGCCCCCGGCTACGGCTGATGAGGAAAGAGGCTGCAGAGCAGGAGGAAACCTGTTGATCGCTCGCCCAAACGGAGCAAACACTTCAATGCTTTTAGAAATGATAGTGATGACATAAAATTCCTAGAACGTTTTGATCAGTTGCTGTATGAGTTGGCTGATTGCACACTAAGCCTAACGCAAACTCCCCTCAGTGGTGAGGAATTGGGGGTGGGTAATTAAGCCATATTAACTTTCATTATGACTTTCTGACTGCCTCAATTTTACAATGATATGTTCAGTAAATTAATTATTTCTTCACGGAGCAGTCAGCCTCAACTTAAACCTCTGGAGCTGCCTTAATTTCAGCGACAAATCAAAGCCAACTTTATTAACAAACAACCGATCGCTGACAGTTAATGTGTACTCAGTTTCTGTTCATGTTCACACCCACCATGGAGTTGGCTGGCAGTGCTCTCGTCCTGCTGGGAGCTAGCAAATTTTTAATATAACGAGGCCAGCAGACGTCAGCCCAGCACTGGAGGAACAGGGCACAGAAAAAAAATCCCCGTTGGAAGGCTAATCCTGGTAACAACTTTTATGTTTTAAATCTCTGAGATGAACACAACACTAACTCTAACCAACACACACAAAAATCACATTTTTCCTCCTATGAAACTCAGTTCTGCCTTTCTGCACAATAGTGTTAGGGATAGGGTTAACCACCTATGATGACTTCAGAGCTATCTTGGGGTTAAATTAGTGTTGAGTGGTATGACCAAAAGTTTGCATCATGCTATATCTTAAGATTCTGGCAGTTCCGTCCATCCATCCATTTTTTTTGCTGCTTATCCAGGTCCAGGTTGTGGGGGCAGCAATCTGACAGCAGGGACAACCTGACCTCCCTCTCCCATGCTACCTTCTCCTGCGTTTCCAGGGGGTCATCGAGATGTTCCCAAACCAGGTGAGAGATATCATCTCTCCAGCGTTTCCTGGGTCACATACCCGAAACAGCTCACCTAGTAGGCATCCAGAGCACAACCTAGTCCGACGACGGAACCACCTCGACCGGCTCGACTGAGCAGAGGCTCTACACCGAGACCCTCCCAAATGACCGAGCCCCTCACCCAATCGTTGAGATTCAGCCCAGACATCCTGTGCACCTTCGTATCCCAGGTCTCATTCAGTCAGTCACTACTCGCTAGACTGACCAGTAAATGGAAAGCTTTGCTTGAACCCTGAGCCCCGCCTACACAGAAGCAGAATGAACGAACAGATGAAGCAAAGCGAGTCTGGTTTTTTTTTAAACTGAAAGCCTTCCAAACAGGTGACATGGTTGGTTGAATGTAGTGACAGCTAACAGACCTGGCTATCAAATATTACTCTTGTTGTTCAGTGGATTGGATTGGATTACTTTATTGTCATTTCAACTACATATAAATACACAGTGAAATGGTATAGCATTCCCCCCAGGATCTGGTGCCCCATACAAGGGTAGTGCTGGCCAGCCAGGGCCTGCCTACGACCCAGCACAACACCCCGCCCGCGATGTCCTCTTCCCTGGCCACCGGCATCAGGCAACGCCGAGGACTGAAGTCCCGGTCCACACAGCAAGCCGAGATCGGAGCTCCCAGAAACCGTCCATCCGCAGCATCAGCCCTGCGATGATACTCCCCCAGGAAACCAAAAACTTTGGTTTCCCGGACGCTGCCCAGCAGGTCATATAAAACAACGCCGCCGGATCGCCAGTTAGCCTCGTCTGTGGACGGAGCTACAACGGCATCTGGTCGTCCTCGAACCGACTTTCGAACACGAACACCACCGTCCCGGCATCCACAACACCCGAACACCCGAATACCGGGTCAAAACACGGACAATCACAGGGGTACAAGCACCACCTTGGTTCTGGAGAGGCCGTGCGCTACCGTCGCGCCGCCATCTTATTATTAATTGCTGCTTTATATGAATTTTTGCATCATGTGATTCGAACGGTAAGAGGTTAGTACAGGTTCTCTTCTCAATATGCTCCACAGCGCTACTGGTGACACATTTAAACACCTTGAAAAGCCACAGTGAAAGTTTTGCCCATTCACCGGTGGTCACAGTATTTGAAAAATTCCCCTCAGGCATGAAGCATCCCAGTTTTTCAGGAAACAGCTGTATGTCTAAACAGTACTGCTGCAGATGCAATTTATTTTGCTGCAGTGGTCGGTCAGCAATGATAAATCAAGTGCAGAGGCTACTTGTGTAATTTTCCAGTCCCCCCTCCCCACATTTTCCGCATGTACACAGAGGAACGCAAACCACACAAGGCTGCAATTTCATCTGTGCTTGTTTTCTATTTTAAATGCATAAAACTGTTAAGCTCATAAACACAAAATCTCAGTAAATATACAACTATGTGCTTTCTGAACAAAACAATGAAATGGCCAACTAGATAGACAGAAAGAGGCAATCTTGAATAAATATAATTAGAAATTAAGAAAAGCCCACCAGAGCATGAAGTTGCATGCAACAGAACTGTCAAAACCAAACTGACTGATTAGCACATGATACGAAGAGAAAGAGTGGATATAGAAAGTGAACACACCGCCGTTGTGATACCAGGTTTTTATGATGCAAAAAAATGAGACCAAGATAAATCATTTCAAAACTTTTTCCACCTTTAATGTGGCCTATAACCTGACAAAAACTGGTCAGGGAGGCTGCCAAGAGGCCTACAGCATCACTGAAGGAGCTGCAGGAAGTTCTGGCAGGTACTGGTTGTGTAAAACATGTGACAACAGTCTCCTGTATTCTCCTTATGTCTCGACTCTGGGGTGAGGTCACAAGATGGAAGCCTTTTCTTACAAAGAAAAACATCCAGGTCTGGCCAAAATTTTGCAAAAACAATCTAGCAGGTCTCTTTAAAGCATGTGGGAAAATGTGTTATGGTCCGATGGAACCAAAGGTTGAATTTTTTGGCCAAAATTCCAAAATGTATGTTTGGTGCAACAAAACAACACCGCACATCACCAGGAGAACACTATACCCATTGTGAAGCATGGTGGTGGCAGCATCATCCGTTAGGGTCATTGTTTTTTCAGCCGGAACTGGGGCTTTAATCAAGGTGGAGGGACTTATGAACAGTTCCAAATACTAGTCAATTTTGGCCCAAAACTGCTAGAAAGCTGAAGGAGAATTTTACATTTCAGCCCAAGCATACATTCAGATGAACAAAAGAATGGCTTCACCAGAAGAAAATTAAAGTTCTGGAACAGCCCAGCCAGAGCCCAGACCTAAATCCAACTGAAAGTCTGTGAGGTGACCTGAAGAGGGCTGTGCACAAGAGATGCCCTCACAATCTGACGGATTTGGAGCAATTTTGCAAGGACGAGTGGACAAATATTGCCAAATCAAGATGTGCCATGCTGATAGACTTCAACCCAGAAAGACTGAACGCTGTAATTAAAGCAAACAGCGGAGTATTAGTTTTAGGGCGTGCACATTTATGCAACCAACTTATTGTGCATTTTTTAGTTTCTACATACTGTATATGTTCTGTTTTCAGTTGAATTGTACAGGTTATAGGTCACATTAAAAGTGGAAGACGTTTTGAAATGATTTATCGTGGTTTCATTTTGTATATTTTAAAAGCCTGATATTTTAACAGGTCTGCGTTCACCTTCTATATGCACTGTGTACAGCATACATACTATATGCAGCACTAACTGATTCTATAGCCAATCATGTGAATCATGATATCTGTCTCTGAGTGACAAACCATATGGAGTGGCTGTGGCAGAAGTCCAGAGCTGAGATGATCTGTCTGAAGAACTTTCGGGCCTCCTTGGGTGTTAACCGGCCCTTTTTCACTAGGTAGTCAAAAAGCTCCCCGCCGGACACGTGCTCTAGCACCAGGTATCTGCACAGGAAGAGAGAGGGCAAAGGTCAGTGACAGGGAACCTCCTGAAATCCTAAAACAGGTCTGTTAATATTAGCAGTGAAAGACACATTAATATGAGAGATAATGAGGAGTTTCTTCTAACCCTGTGAGAACCAAGTCAACATAAGTGGTGATGATTTTAACCCTTTGCTATCAGAATACGGATTTTTTGTTTTTTTTATTGTTTTCCAAAGTCTTGACAATCAGGGGACTAAGAAATGAATCAGTGTCATTTATATCCATCCAAAATTATTTAAGTATTTTTCCAAAAAGGGTTTAGGGTGGGGAGTCATTGTAATCACCAAAGATGAGTTGGGTACTGGAGGTAAACAAAGTATGTCATGGAGATATCTTTAGACACAACATGAAATCCACCTGGTGTATTTTACAGATGCAGAGATGTATTTTTGTCACCATAAAGGCTTTTTTTTAACCTGGTTTTTGTGTTCTAATAACATGACTTGGACTGGTTATGAACGTTTTCATAGCATTTATTCAGTTTTTAGAAGAAGCTTTTTATATATTAACAACATTATCACATCATGTTGTAAAGGCATCTCTGTTGTGTAGTGGTTTATACACTCATCTTACATGCAAAAGATCCCTGGTTTGAGCCCAGGTGAAGCCATAAGTCCTTTTCCTCCCACCTTGGGAAGCTTGCGTGAGGAAGGGCATCCGGCGTACAATTTGTGCCAAATGACTTATATGGATTCTTCTGCCATGGCAGACCCTTGGGGAAATCCAAGGGAGCAGCCACTGATGGGTAGCAAGTCATAGTCTGCTCACTGACAATACCAAATACAGTAACACTGACTACATGTGATGCGTGCAAACAGCACGACAGTAGGCCATAGTCAAAGTAAGCATCAACACTGTGCTACATGTTTACATCCTTGAATTACAGACCTCCAGCTATTTTTTTTTTCTTCTTTGAACAACCTCCCTCCAAAGGATAAGCTCACTTTGACAGTTTCACAAAAAAGTTGATCAGATTTTCAAGAAGAAACCAAATCAGCGCGACCTGACAGCGTCCCAAACAGCTTCTTCTACCCCATGAATGCCTGGGTGTGCCTGAGGTCAGGTAACTACGGAGGAAAACCCATGACAGTCAGAGCTCCTTGGTCTTCTTTGGTGTTTGAGTAGTTCTTCAGAGCTCTGAAGTGGGTTTGGGCTCGTTATCCTCCTGCAGTATGACTCCTTCTGCACAAATGGTGGAACATACCTCTGAAGAATGCAGCTGTTTGGTCAGGGTGGAGCAAATTTCACCCACTCCTGGCATTCATCCTTCTGTTACTGCCATAACTGTCCCACTTCATCAGTCACTCGTCTTTATCCATAGGGGATCTGAATAAATTTTCCCACCAAAACGTGAATGCGAAGATACATGCACATGTGCCCTCCAGTTGATTTGTGACTGTGCAGCACTTCACTGAAAGCACCAACTAGCCACAAGCCCTTCAGGCGGACTTCAAGAAAACTTGAATGATCACCCGTCTGTGGTATTTTCGTGTGTGACTGCAGTCGAGCATGATCATGGGCTTAGTCACAAGACGGTGGCTGATGGGTTCCCACTCCTGACACGTGTCACAATGTTACATGACCAGCAATCCAGTGCTGAAAACATATTTTCAACAGTTAGCTGCAGGCTAAATGACCAAAATAAGCCTCCAGTTAGCCAGACTGCATTGGCGACTGAGATAGAACGGGTCGTCCTCCAACATGAAGGTTGGCGGTTTGATCCCTGGCTTCTCTAGTCTACATGCTGAAGTGTCCTTGGGCAAGACACTGAACCCCAAATTGCTCCTGATGTAGCCATGTGCTTAAAGGCATAGAAAAGCACTGTATGAATGTTGGTGTGAATGAGGCTTGTGGAGTAGAAAAGTGCTACATAAGCACCAGTCCATTTCCCATAAGCAGATAGATACAACTCAAAGAAATCTGACCTTTTACTCAGAAGAGCGCAAGTGCTTGGTGGACCTAGAAATTGAACAGAACGTGAAATATTTCTTTATTTCACCTGTCAGAATTCTTGCAATAAAGCAGGTAATTAAAATGCAGAATCTGTCCACTTGTCATGTAGTGGACTAATATTAGAAAGTCGTCCACAATTCCACAAGTGAAGAACCAAGCATACGCCACTTAGGAAAATGTATCTTCTTTCCACCTTTGAGTCCCTACAGATTAAATAGATCCTCTGCTTCATTTATCCTAAAAATGAAAGAGGCATTAATGAAATAATTGGGTCATAAACTAAAGAGTATTTAGCAGCGACATGTTGAAGTCACCACAGTACATTGATGCACAATATAAATCCCTGGGAAAATCCCCAGCCCGTGTGGGTTTGTGTGCTTGTGGTTTTATCCATCTCCTGTGTTCATTTGTCCGGGAGACATCGCTGAGCCGGCTCCTCCCGCAGCCCCGTCTTCCCCACGGCCTGATTTATTAGCAGATTAAGGGATCTGCTCAAGCATTTACCCGTCACAGCTATTTAAATTAGAAACACGTTCGGGCGTGATTTGTGAGCGTGAGAATTCCTACGGCAAACTGTTTGCATCCACGATGACCATCCGTCCCTGTCCTCGCAACATTAAGAAAACAAATTCCTGCCTCATTTGACAGCGGCGCTTTTATCAATTATCGAACGACGTATTAAGCCATGCCACTGGAGCACAGCCGCCGCATGTGCTAGATTAATGTACACAATAAAACACAGACGTACACGAAAGCTTCAGTCGCAAGGGGCAGGTTAAAGTGATGGGGACCAGAGAAGCCTTTCAGGCCTTGATCAGATCCCAGTGCAGTTCACCCAAATGTTAAACTGTTCTGTAGTGCTGACCTCTTACTCAGAGTTCAGTTTATCGGTGTTGTTTGTCAGCCTTCAAAGAGCAGCCGGAAATTAAACTCTCCCAACATTTTAACTAAAGACCTGCGTCAGTGTGTATGTCTCTGTGTTTTAGTGAAGTAAAGCGATTTTCAAGCTTATTTATGGAAACAGCATGACAGCCTTAGAGCTCTGTGGGGTTCGTCTTATCTGAAACAAGGAGGGTGGCGTGAGCAGCTCAGATATCAATCCCCTTTGACAGGCATGTGAAAAAAAATGACCTGGGGGAGAGTGGACTGAAAAATGGTTTTCTATTGCGCTTTCATTTCACCGTGTCAAAAGCTGAGGCAGCAATCACTCCATTTATCAGGACGTGCTTTGAGGCCGATGTAACAGGTTATTTACTTTTACACTTAACTTCAGTTTACTGCAGACGTCTTCTTCTCCTTCTTCTCCTTTCGGCTGCTCCTGTTAGGGGTCACCACAGTGGATCACCTGCCTCCATCTCACCCTATCCCTTGCATCCTCTTGGGTGCCTGGCAGCTCCATCCTCAACATCCTTTGTCCAATATGTCCACTATCCCTCCTCTGAACATGTCCAAACCATCTCAGCCTTGCTTCTCTGACTTTGTCTCCAAACTTCTCTACCTGAGCTGTCCCTCTGATGGACTCATTTCTAATCCCGGTTAACATCTTCAATTCTGCCACCTTTTCATCAGTCCATCTCCAAACCATACATCATAGGAGGTCTTACTACTGCCTTGTAACCCTTCCCATTCAGTCTTGCTGCTATCCATCTGTTCGCAGCAGCAGCAGAAGAAGAAGAAGAAGAAGAAGAAGCAGAAGAAGAAGAAGAAGAAGAAGAAGACTGTACTCACAGGTATTTCTTATTTTCGTAGACATCGTGCAGCTTTAAAACGTGAGGATGCTCTATGAGTTTCAGAATGGCTATCTCCCGCTCCACCTGAAGACAAACACAAGAAAAAGACAAATGGTCACAAAGTGTGGAAGCATACAGTCCGATGTCAATCTCATCCTCTGAAACCAGAACCTGCAGCCACACACACACACACACACACACACACGCACACACAGCATTTTTTTTATATTATAGTAATCACACTAAGCGGCCCTGTAGGGGTTTTACACCAGTCACACGTTCAGCCTCTGCATTTG
>VUQH01091076.1:0-11723 GCA_015106775.1 Etroplus canarensis
AATGGAATAACAGAACTAAGGCAAAACTTCAAAATACATAAACAACAGGGAAACATAGGAAAGTCAAAAACCAAGGAAATACACGAGATGCAAAACTAAAGTACAAAAATGCAGGACCATGACAGTAATACAGTGTTTTTGCAGTTGCTTTTGTGTCTCATGCATTAAATCTGCATGTGTCCTTGAACTGCTAAATATTAATAATTCACCGTTTTAAAAATATCTCTGAAAATGTTTAATGAGGTACTGTGTGAAAGTGCCATGTCAACACTTATTTAATTTTCTGAGCTTGTCTCTGATGTGTAACTGAAGTTGGGTAAATGTTAAAAAATAAAATGTGCTTGGTGTATTCACACATGAATAGATGGACTCCAGATGGCCTAGTCTTCATAATCCTATCATGGAAATGTGTGCCCAGTTTTGAAATGAATAATTCTGTACCTCAGAAGTTTGAGCTTTAATTTCACCCAAAAAAAACCTAAAAGCCAATGCAGTGCTTGAGTTTGATGTTCAGGTAGTGAGCATGGCAGTGCAGTGTGACTGTAATTTTCCTTTGTCACTGACTTGCCGTTGTGTCGGCTGTCCTCAGTGTTTGAATGCGCCTACGTGCAGCTGGTCCTGCCTTGGTACGCAGCCCCGGAGCCATGGGAGCTCCAGCCTCTGCACCAGGTGCTCAGCAGAGAGTTTGACTTTGTAATCGACCGCATCGTTGAGAGGGCCAAAGACTTTGATATCTCCCACGCAGTCGTGGGCTCCATTCGGATTTTGACCCAGCACTTGCATAATGCGAAGCAAGCTGACAGGTGAAACTCTACACTTTGTTTTATTTAATGTGATTCAGAATTTATGCTGTTACTGCTTCAGTTACTCTTTGCACTCAGTAATATGTCAGAACTCCTATAAATACCTCAGTATGTTTTTATCACCTATGAATAATTTACTAAAGTGTACCTTGCGATGATAGTTTTTCCTAAGGCTCATGGAGCTTTCAGAGTAGTGCATCACTTTAGATTTAGGATTGTGCACTTAACCAGACATGTGGTGATATACATAAAACACTTGCTAATAGTTGCTCTTCCTGTTTTTTGCTTCCTGTTTCAGAGAGCGCTTGTTCAGCTCTAGAGCAGAGGAGATTGCAGTTCTCCGAGAATTTTCTGACGCTCTGGTACGTAACCTTTTTCCCAAATCTCTCTGGGGCCAAGAAGTCAACCGCTGTGCCTTAAATGAGATCATTGCCTTAAAGGGTAAGGAAGCATTAAATCATCTCTGTGCAGCAACAGTCTTATATAAGGACTAAGCCTCCTACAAATTCTTTGAGGAGTGTGAGTTGTGTATAATCCCTTATTGTCAGTAGCATTGTAGAGCTCAGAATGGAATCTTAGGCTACATAAAAAGAGGGCTCCTTCTACAGTGATCTGCCAATCTCCCCCAAGGGTTTAGTCATTTTTATAGTAACAGATGAAATGTTTCATCCTCAGAGTCTTGCTGTGGGGTAGGTTTTGGCAATTAAGTATGTTGCTCAGTGACAGTGAGTGGTTTTTTTTTTTTAAAACAACTGTGGCTAAAAGGGTATATGTATGTCCCTTCTGATCTGCTGTTTGGTGGTTAGGAAGTGCTCATTTCTGACAAGTGCTCATAGATGCATAACTGAAAGTTTGGAGTAGCTGGCAACTTTATTTGCAGCTTCACTATTGCAGTTAAAATGGGAATTCTCATCTCCCTTGTTGTTTGTCTTGATGAGATTAAGAACACTAGTTAGATCTGTACCAATTTACAAAAGAACTGACGTTACAATTTGGAATGATTTAAAAACTTGGGAAATGCATGAATTTGCTTTTATTGTGAGTTTTATAAGAACACTGTCTCAGATTTAAGGCTGGAAGCAGAAAATAGTTTAACTTAAAGATCATAAACTCAGGCTGTTCCTGAGCATATTGTATCTAGCATATGTATAAAACTGAAGTGCTCAATGACAAGTTTTTCTTTTTATGGGGGTAGTAGGGTCATTATGTATAGCTATCGGGGCGTGTCTGTATGCTTTTCTATTACGAAGGTGCAGATGTGCTCAGTTAGATCTCCTTTTTTACATTATTGTCAAATTAGAACACTTCACTTAAATCAATTACCCCTTTAACATGATGGCTATTTGTTTAGTAACTTGTCAGTCAGTGTCTCCAGAGCCCCTACGAAATCCCTCTTCCTGACTTCTTCTGTTTAAAAAATTAAATTCAGGGACCCTAACATTTTGTTGTTGCCCTCCTAAATATTAGAAATATCCCTAAAGTATTTGATACTTAGAAAAATTACGTAGCTAACAAATAAGTAGATTACTTCCCTGTAAAGTGATAGTCTGGCCTGTTAAAATCTCATTAAAGAGCACATTCTCACCTTTATACTGAAAGTTTGGATATGTTCATTAGTTTGTTTTAGAGGTGTTTGTTACCAGGTTTTATTATCTTTGGACTATGCCAGGATAGTTGGTTCCTACTAAATGTTCTTTATGCTAAATAATACATTGAACTCAGACTGTTTAAAGGGAACTGCCCAAACTTATCAAAGCCGAGATATGAAGGAATTCAGACCTATTGGGCTCATGGTAACAAGAGGAATTTAATGAATTTTGAAGTTGAACCTACAGAGAGAAAAGATTAATCTAGAAGTCCAATCAAAAGCTACAGATGAGGACACACAATCAAATTCTAAGATATTGTAATTCAATTTTTTTTTTTTTCAGAAAAAAAAAATAAATAGTTTGTACAAAAGCAAAGACAAGCCTTTTAATTCTTTTCCAGTCCTTGTAGTTTCCAAGGCAAGGGGTAGAAGTAGTAAAAGATGGATGAGTTTAAATACCTGATGTAAGTCAGGGTGGAGTGGGTGGAGTAGAGTATTAGGTATGCTGTGTGATAGGATAGAAAAAGACATACTTTAATAATCCCTATATAGGGAAATTACACTTCCATTCACACAAATGCTCTTATGCTGTTACACACTATACATGCAGGAGGTTAACATGCAGGTCAAACAGGTGGGTGAACACAGGATATTGGACAAAGGTGGTTGAGGATGGAGCTGCCAGGCAGGAGGAGAAGAGGAAGACCACAGAGAAAATTCATGGATTTAGTGAAGGAGGAAATGCAGAGGGTTGATGTGAGGGAAGAGGATGCAAGGGATAGGGTGAGATGGAAGCAGATAATACACTGTGGTGACCCCTAAAGGAAGCAGCCAGAAGAAAATCCAAAGTCTTGAGTTCAATTTTCCAAGTGGCAAGAAAAGTTGGGGGGAAAAAAACCCCACTTCATTCCTACTACATGGTTTCAAAAGGTGGTTTAATTAGTTTGTTCACTCAAAATCCAGGTTTTTAGGATTCAAGGGTAGCCTTATAATAGCTCACCAGCAACATGCAAAATGAAGGTATTCAAACCACAAAACCAGATTAACATACCATCACCCT
This sequence comes from Etroplus canarensis, assembly GCA_015106775.1. Classification (NCBI taxonomy): domain Eukaryota; kingdom Metazoa; phylum Chordata; class Actinopteri; order Cichliformes; family Cichlidae; genus Etroplus; species Etroplus canarensis. Next base: position 3,452 of record VUQH01091076.1, read on the forward strand.
CTTAAACTAATGGCTGAAGTCATATTTTCAAGTTTTTCAAAAACAGAAAAAACAGAACTAAAAGGTTATATGATACTAATCATTTTCCTCAAAAAATGACTTGGACCATTATTTTAAGGTGGCTATAGAAATGGTTCATTTTTCTTGTACAACATTACAAGTTCTCAAGAATGAGAAAAGAAAACACCTTTTTATGAAGTTTACATAACAGTGAGAAATTTAGCATTGATAGACCAAAACAAAAGCTTTCAAAGTTAATATACATAAAAGATAACTTAGAGTTTAAGAGAATTAGCATATTAAGCAGAGTGGAATGCCTATATGGGGGTCCTGAATTACCAAGCTACTGTAAAGCCAGCAGGAGCACCACCAGCAGGTCAGTGCCAGTTACTACTCTTTTGGAGCTCCAAAGTAAATAACACAATCTGTATAATTCACCCATGACTGTAGAAGTTTTAAATCTGTTGAGAAAAACCTTTTTCCTGGCAACAACTCACCAACCAGCTAGAGTGGTGTGAGATGAGGGTGAAGTGATATCTTCAGAAATTGAGATTTAGGGAGCAATTTGAAATTGACAGTTATTTTACCTTTTGGCTGCTCCCTTGTATTCTCCAGCAAAGGGGTTGCCACACGCCGGATGTCCTTCGTGACGCAACTCTCCATGGTTAGAGGGGCTTGTGTGCTAGTTTTTAACTTGGGTTACACTAAACTAACAGCTGACCAGGAGGTTGCTGTTGATCTGTTTATTCTACAAATATCATTTCAAGCTTCACACCGAAAAAAAGCAAATAAGTGTATTTCCCAGCATGTTTAATCATTCCTATAACTGTTGGAACTATAATTACTGATTATGTGGCTACGTGAGTAATACAAACAGGACTGCGTATTAATGTCATGCATTTGTTGGCTGTTCTCTCAGGATTGGGGCTGTTGGTTACATGGCTGTCTGACCCTGACAATCTGAACCAGCTGGTGGTGGGCCAGCTTGCCAGCGTGACCCCCAAAAGCTCTGTGGAAGAGCTGTGTGGATCGGACTCAGATCAGGTCTCTCTGGCTTCACAGGAGAGCAAAAGCGAGGGGGAAGGCAGTGAAGTGTGAGTGGCTGTCATCCTTTGCACTCTGCTGACTTGATGTAGCCATAGTGAGCCTCAAAGCAATCACTGTAACTGCCACCTTCTGTGTCTGAAATTGGAATTGACCTGGATTTGTTTGGTGACTTTTATTTATTTACTTACTTACCCACCCAGGGGTTTGCATGGAGCAGCGACTTCAACCGGCACCAGGATCAAGGGTAAAAGGAAAGGTGTGTTTAGTGATCAAGCTGTTTCAAACTATACACTCTAAAGTACTGCGAAGTTGCAGAAAGTGGTACATGTGGTTTCTGGTTTTAGTCTTTTTTCCAGTGAGAAAACATTTTAAACATGGGGCAGATGGAGTAGTTGGTGGGTGTTTTGAGAACAGATGACTGCTTGCATAATATCTTGTACTACAACAGTCTGATGAATGTGTTGTGAGCTACATGACATGATGATTTCCTCTACCAGCCTTCCTTTATGTGCAAAATTAGTCCCCTGTTTATTTTGTTTGTGTGTCCAGATAGCTAATTACACAAACATCAATCTGAATGCCAAATTGTTCCTGTAATATCTGATCAATCCACCATTAATGATAACCTAATAAGAATTGATTATGTCATGACAACGAACCTCATGATATAATAAATATGCATATTTTCTCCAGTGGTTGAATCATAAACTGAAAAATGCTCATCTGTTATAATCTGCGACAATTACTTAAGTCTGATGGGACGTTTATTATTGTTGTGCAACAACATGGATCATAAAATGAAAAGACCGATCATGCTTCCACTGCTGGCATGCCTAATTGAGCTTGTGTTATCTTTTATAAATACTTTTTCTCACATATTTTCTCACCATCCACTATGTTGTTGCACTTCCTCACAATGTGCAAAGTTTATGCCTATTATGACCCAAAGTGTTGATCAATATGGAGAGAATTCATTGTTGTATAAACTCACTGGCCAGTTTATTAAGTGCACCTTGCTAGCACCAGGCTGGACCTCTTGTGCCTTCAGAACTTAATTTGGTACCATGGACTCAACAAGATGCTGAAAACATTCCTGAGATTTTCGATCCATATTCACATGGTGACATCACTTAGTTGCTGCAGATTTGTCAGCTGTACATCCATGATGCAAATTTCCTGTCCCACCACATCTCAAAGGTGTTCTTTTGGCTTGAGGGCTGGTGAGTGTGGAGACCATTTGAGCACAAACAATGCTCAGGTGGCACTAAAGGGCACCAAGAAGTGTGCCAAGAAAATATCCCCCGCGCTTAAACTGCGACCACCTGCCTGAACCATTAATACAAGGCAGGATGGATTCATGGTTTCATGTTGTTTACTCATACTCTGTCTATCATCTAAATGTCACAACAGATTAATCCGACCAGGCAAGCCCATGCAAATTGTAGCCTCATTTTCCTTTTCTTAGCTGATGGGAGCAGCATGCAGCGTGGCCTTCTGCTGCTGTAGTCCATATGCTTATAGGTTCAGTGTGTTGTGCTTTCAGTTACCATTGCCTTCCTATCAGCTTAAGGAATCTGGCCATTCTTGTCTGACCTTCGGCATCAGCAAGGCATTTTCACCCAGAGTACTGGCGCTCACAAGATATTTTGTCTTTTTCAGATCATTCTCTGTAAACCCTAGAGATGGTTGTAGATCAGCAGTTTCTGAAATACTCAAACCAGCCTGTGTGACACCAATAACCATGCTGTCTTCATAGTCACTTAATCAAATTTCTTTCCCATTCCAATGCTCGGTTTGAACTTCCACAGGTCGTCTTGACCGTATCTACATGTTTAAATGCATTGCGTTGCTGTCTTATGATTAGCTGATTAGAAATTTGCATTGATGAGCAGTTGTATAGGTCTACCACTGCCAAATTACCATTAATCCACTGTGGTGACCCCTTGATGGAGAATACAAGTGAGCAGCCAAAAGGCACATGCACGTGTAGGTCTACCTAATGAAGTGGCCAGTGAGTGTATATATACATGGGGGAGGAATAGCGTTTTTTGAGTACAAAGGTGAAGAAAAGAAATGTGGCTCCTGTTACACAATCTTTTTCCTTATTTCAGGCAACACAGTAATGGAAGTCTTGTCCAAGTTAAAGGGTGGCTTGATAAAGTTTGTGGACAAGATGAAGAACAAGAAAAATAAGCCGAACAGGGAGAACTCCATTCATAGCCAGGAGGAGGAAGACTCTGATAGGATGAGGCTGCTTCATATAATGCATTGTAATAAAATGAAGACAATAATTTGCTCAATATGACAGATTCATTACTGCTTTGGGCCAAACACAATTAGGATGATGACGGCGATATGGAGGACTACCTTACAACTGTCCAGGAGGACATGATAGAATTCAAGCTGTCATATGAGATGTGGCGTGTTGGCTGCTGGGCTGTCAGCATCCCGCATGTGAGTTATAAATATCAGTGACAGTGTGGAATGTCCTCGAGACTTGTTATCTGTCTGCAGAGGCCTTGTAATAGCTTGTCCTTGGGTTGCATGTTAATGTTTGAGCGTTTACTGTGGTGTAGGCTGATTGGGAGGATGAAAAGCTAATCTTCACTGTTCACCTGGAGGAAAAAGACAGCCCTGAGAACCTACAGTGGGACATCAAGAAGACCTACATGGATATTGTACATTTCCGCAACAGATGGCAGGTAAAGGGCAGGATGAGAACCTTGTTCTTTGTTTTCCTTTTTCCTAAATTCCTCACTTTTTAACTGGTTTATTCACCTGTGATACACATACAGTTGCCAGATTTATTATGTGCATCAGTCTTAAATGAATGCACTCAAGTACACCTGTCCTCCGGTGTGAAGATAATGATGGACAGTTTATTTTGTAAAAATATCATTTGATTGAAGACTGTAATCCTTTTTTGGCAGGCTCAGTTTATAGTTATAGCTCATAAAGTCAGTTTATATGAATATAATTTGGAATATAATAAAACTGAAATATTATTCCCTGTTACTATTTATTTAAAGCCATTATTTAAAATGAGTTTTCTGAGTTTTCAAAAAACCCTTAGAAGTGCTATTTATATTGATTTTTTTTTTTTTTAAGAATTTTCTGAAAGTGGAAAAGAGACACTGTGCTTCATTAGACTTGCTTGTCACTGGCTTTGCATTGCCTCCTTTTCTCTGAGCTGAACTGTATTCAGAAAGCTACTGATTGTCTTGTTAAATTAAATCAAATATTGGCTTGATCCTCTGTGAATTGAGTGATTATTTTAATTACTGACTTCACATCCGGGAATGCACTGTGAAGATATAGTTAGTACTGTCGCTTCAGAGAAAATGTCCCTGGTACAAATCTCCTGGTTAGCTAAGGGATTTCTTTGGGAGTTTGCATGTTCTCCATGTGTCTGCATGAACTTCCTAAGGGTTCTTGGGTAGTCCAACAACATACACGCTGGGCTTGTTGGGCTAGTTTGGCTGTGAGAGAGTGAGGTTGTCTGTCTCTCTTTGGCAATGGCGATCTGTCCAGGGTGTAAGAAAATGGATGGATGGGCTTGTCCAAGTTTCAAGCCAGCAAACCAAATGATATAATGATACAGAAGTGAGATGATGCCTGTACGTCGGAGTAGTGCTCACAGTTTCAATCAATCTCTGACAAGTGCTTTTTTTTTAAAACCTTCACCAGACAGATTGAAACTGGGAATGAATCATGAGAAGGCAAGCCGTGTCCTCAAATCAGATGTCTAAAGGATGAATTTGGTCATTCAAAATAAAATTCTTTCTCTCTGTGCTAACCCTGATAAATTTCACTCTCATTCCAAAAAATATTGATACCAAAAAGACTGTAAATTGGATAGGAAAGAGATCCACTGTCCTTGGTAGGCATACGGTGAGGCTGCAGTTCCCAGTAACTAAATGAGTGACTAATTTATACGTTTTCAGTCTTTGCTCATCGTGACCCTTTTCCACAAGCAGAAATGTCAGCATTAAAACATGGAGGAAAATGTTTTCAGTTACATTAATGACTACATGATGAAATGGATGAGGAAATGGATGAGGAAATGGTTTACAGTGCCAAGCTTTTAACTGTAGGAAACATTTTATATTTTTAGCTCATCTGGCCAAAGGACCGATGAGCGAATACCATGGCAATTGACAAGAGTTGCTACAATTGACAAGAGTTGCTACTCCTTCTAGAGTAATAATGATGTACATTTCGCTGCTCTCTTGTATTTCCCCAAGGGGTTGCCACAGCATTGGTAATTTGGCAGAGGTTTCATGCCAGATGTCCTTCCTGACGCAACCTTCCATGGTGATAGGGGCTTGGTCCCCACCTGGAATCAAACTAGAAACCTTTAGCTTGTGAGGCAAATGTGTAAACCACTAGCATTGGTCAGATTTTAGTGAAGCTTGCACACCATGATCACCTAGTGGGTCTTGACCACAGGTCATATTTTAAATTTTACAGACACTTTTCCATTTACACAAGAATTGCTACACCTCAGAGTATTGGATTATGATTTTCATAACATGAGTGTTTGCATGTGCCTGTCTGCCATGTACATAAATGCCATCATTGGGGTTATTTATGAAACAATAATTTCTTAAGCTAAATTGGAGCTGGTCAAGAAGTAGGGCAGTGGTATAGTCATCAGGTCCTGGTGGACGATAATAGAACAATAACACCAACATGATCAGCATAACTTTCAAGTTACTTGTGTCCTGTTAGGTGGTGATGATCTTGCTGTTAGTGGTCATGATCGTAGAAGGAACAGTCCTATTTGGTAGACTTCTACATTAAGAAGGTGTGGTTGGACCTTCCTGTCACCATTATGCTGCCGTCAGTGTTATGACATGCTGATGCATTTACATATTTTTATGGCCCTGGTTACTACTCACCATGCAGTCATAATACTCCTGAACCTCAAACGCTTTCATTTGGTGGTGAACTAGATTAATTTTTCCTGGATATGAGTGTTTGTGAGCCTCCTTGACTTCTCAGTGGATTTTAATTCTCATTAGTTTGAAATACAGCCAGCCAGTAACAAGAAAACCTATCGCCTTCTTTCTGTATTTCACACATTACAGTGACCACTGAATTTTGATGAATCTTGAGCTGTACGAGCTGCTACATCTCTGACACTCTGGTTTTACATAAGAAGGACTCTGACTCAGGCTATGTGCTGATATGAGTACTATCTCATAATAGACTTGAAAGAAGGGGCACTGTCACTTAATTTCAGAGCAGTGTTGATTCACAGAAGTACGGGTGGAGGTGGTGTGAATAACAGAGTTCATGTCTTAAGTTCCTGGTATCAGTACAGTGAGGCTGCATTTCCCAAGAACTAGATGAATGATTATTTGGAAATGCCATTTACGCAGTTTTCAGTCTGTTCATTATGAGGCTTTTACACAAGCAGAAATGTCAGCATAATAGTCAATATATTAATGACTACATGATTAAATGAAAGTGGAAATGGTTTACAGTGCTAAGCATTTAAGTATAGAAATGGCTTAGGATCTCTTTTCCCCTGTTTTCTCAATACTTTCAAAACAGAAACAGCTGGGGCTTCAAGGTGACATCCTCAACTACTTCATTTTGACCAGTCTGGGTCCCAAACCCTGGAAGTGTTACATAAATGGATGGAGTTGTAAACTAGGAACATCCACAAAATTCCACTTTATGTTCCACCAATATTCTTCAGTGGGTTTGACCTGCAACTGTTAAATCTCAAAGCTCTTGAAGTTTCAGAAAACATTTTTGGTCCATTTGCCATTATACAGGACTCCACCAGCCTCCCCACAATCTTGGTGCTGGAAGAGTTGGAGGTCAACAATGAGGTTAAAGAAGAAGCTAGAATGTCAGTGGAGCACTTCCTGCAGGTGAGAGAAAATAGAAAGCTTAGATATGTTGATAGATAAACGTTTGAAAAGCATCATAGTTCAACAGTTTATTTATCTTTTCAGGAGCTGGTTTCTGATAATCTGATCGGCCACACTCAACCAGTTTTTCAGTTCCTCTGCCCACTTGACAAACTGCTGAATGAGGAAGAACATTATGGAGGCGTGTGGGGCCTTCTCAGTGGTTTGGCATACTTCCTCACTCCCAGCCATGAGGAAGACGAGGTAATGTTTCAGTGTTGCTTTTCATCAAGTTGACACTTTAGAGTGTTGCTGAGTTATTACAAACTGAGTTTTGCTTTTGTACTTCTATTAACATGAAGAATGATTTCATCTAGATATCCGAAATGTGTTAATGCTGAAAAGTTGTCAGATGGGATACGAGCACGGAAACAATCAGACTTAAACTTGTTGCTTTTGCTGCGTTAGTTTCTTGTTGTATCCCATGTGACATATCATAGTTAAAAGGAAACTGATGTCACATTTAGGACACCTTATGTTATTAAAAAAGCAGACTAGCATGTCATAATTTTTGTAATCTAACAACTTAAACAACTTCACTGATAATGACCAATAGCAGCCCAGAGCAGTCTTCTCAGTGTGGCAACTTAAAATATGGACCAAAGTACATACAGTCTTGTGACAGCCAATTAGTTATTTTTTGGTATCTTAAACCCATTTACAGCATTACTTTCTTGTTTCCAGTACGTAGTTGGTCCCTGGCACTTCCTTACAGGCTATGAAAGAGAGCAAACTGCTAATATAGTGATCAATATGCAGTATGTTATGTGTCTCAGAAGTCTTGGCACAAATTTCTTCCATCATTCATTTTCTTTCCTGCTTATCACTTAGGGTCACGAGGGGCTGCATCCTATCACAGCTGTCACAAGGCGAGCGGCAAGAGAACATGTTGTTAAACAAAAATATTTTGTAGTCTAAACTTGCCATTAGACAGACTTATTTGTGGGAGAGAGCAAAACTAAATGGTTAACCTTGACCTAATTGCTGTTGTACACAGTAATGTCATACTGGGAATTTGTTCATTCCAGGCTGGGACTTAGCAGCCTGGGATGAAAATGCAAAGATAAAAATTAGCCAGTTCTAATATGGTACCACAAGTTAAGGAGGTGCTTAAAAATCAATCATCCCTTCTGATGAAAACTTAGCTTATTTCAAAAAAGCTGAAGATTTAAAGCAGACGCAGAAAGACTATTTATTCGATTGTGTGAAAGGCAACAGAATCAGGTATGTTGTTGATGTGGTGTCACTCTTGAATTAAAAAAAAAAAAAAAAAAAAAAAATGGGGGGTTTTTTTTTTTTTG
>VUQH01091079.1:9978-27838 GCA_015106775.1 Etroplus canarensis
GGCTTCCTATTAATTTTAGAATTTAATTTAAAATTTTACTAATTGTTGTTAAATGCTTGAATGGCCTAGCGCCTTCTTATTTGTCAGAGCTCACTGCCCATCCAGAGCGCTGAGATCAGCTGACCAGCTGTTTCTGGCTGTTCCCAGAGCTCATCTCAAAACTTGTGGGGATATAGCGTTTTCTGTAGTGGGACCCAAACTGTGGAACAGTTTACCTTATCAGGTCAGAGCTGCACAGTCTTTAGGACATTTTAAATCACTACTAAAAACCCATCTTTTTACTATGGCATTTAATCCCAGCTAGGCAGCTTGGCTTTTTAGCTTTTATTTTAATTTTATAATTTTGATATATTTTATTATCTGTCTTATTCTGATTTTATTGTTACTCTTATCATTGTATTTCTTTTATGTGCTAATATTTTAAATGTATTTGTTTTTATCATTTAGTTTCCTTTTAACTGATGTGAAGCACTTTGGTCAACAGAGGTTGTTTTAAATGTGCTGTATAAATAAAGTTGACTTGACTTGACTTGACTTGAAGAGGGAGTTGGCACTTAAGAGCCTGGGGCAGGCAGAGCTAGGGAGGTTGAATTAAAATCGATGGAGGTGGAAACAACCATTGGGCTGTTATAGCTTGAATTGCAGCGAAGTTCCATGTCTGCTGCTGCACCACAGTCTGCCTGTGTGTCTCATGTGAGCAAGAATAGTCGTCTGGTCCTGGTCTTTTGTAATACTAAGGTGGAGACTTGCTTTGAGGTCTTTGAGCGACTAGTTACTGTGTTACACTGGCCACAGGATGTGTGGCCTATCTTGCTGCAATGCAAAATAATGAGCAAGGCTCAAGCAATTTATTTCTCCCTCTCAGCTGAGGACAGTCATGATGATAAAAACTGAAAGATGCTTCTTGCTGGCCTATGAGCTCGTTCCAGAAGCTTATAGGTAGAACCTTCAAGGCTGAAAGACACAAAATAAGCTCTACCTGGATTTTGCAAAGGAGAAAAGTATGCTTTTTGATCAGTCGTGCATGTGCTCTGATACATAAAAATGGCTTTAAGTATGATCTTTCCAATCAGTGTGACCTAAGAATAGGTAACATGTAAGCTGCACAATCAGATGTTTTCATGTTAGACCCTAAAACTGAGAAATTGCTCTTGTTTAAGCATGCTGCTTCATTGCTAAACAGAAGTTCCAGCTCTTTAACCCAAAAGGGGTTGGACGGAATCCTCATTTTGTTGTCAGTACCTGCCTCTGATCTCACTACCTATTTCTCAGGCACATTACACATTACACATTAAAAAGAACTGTTAGAGACATCCTCCACCTACGTGAGTGCAGAAAATATACCAGACAATGATACACCTACCTCCCTGAGAGTGTTCTTGACTGCATTAGATATTGTGAGAGTTTTCTTTACCAGGTAAAGAATTCTGAGATCATCTTCTTTAGTTGTCTTTTGAGATCTTCCAGGCCTTTTTTGCTTAGATATCAGCGCATTCCTTTTTAAAAATCTTCCAGATATTTTGCTATCGCTCTGTTTTATTTTGGTTTTTCAGCCTAACGATGGATTTCTTCACCTGTATCCACATCGTTTTGGAGATCACATTGAGCATTTGAGTGAACAGTTAACAAATGCAAGATTAACACCAGACCTTAACTCATGAATGACTCTCACCAGGCCACGACACTGCTGGTCCTTTTATTTCCAAGCCTTTGAAAATGGGGGACTGTGTATAAAAATGGCTGTAATTCCTAAATAGGTAATTTTTTTGTCAAACCCCATGAATTAAAGCTACACTTCAATAACATTTTTATTGTTTTAAAATCCACTGGGTTTGTGTTCAGAGACAAAATTATAAATGTGCCATTGTCCCCAAACTAATGGACCTGTCATGACTGAACTAAATTGACCCAGGCGCAGACCACAGAAGCAGTTCAAGGATATTTATTTAAATGGGGAGCAGGCAGCGAGAGAGAGACAAATCCACTGGGTTCAGCAGGTGAGCAGGTAGGTTAGTGGCAGTTGGAAAGACTGAGTCCAATGTTTCTTTTCTTTTAAAAAACTAACAGCAGTGGAGAGGCACACAGGAGATTATCTGAAAAAGGAGATGAGAAAGGTGAAATTACTGGCTAGACAAATGAACATTACTTGAGATAGCATGAGGAGTCTGATGTTACAGCTACTAGGAGCTACAACGATTTGGCGAAGATGAAGAGGACCACCAGTGCTCAAATACTGCTGGGTTTGATTGCAGACAGATGTGCACAGGCCACTGCTGCAGCTGGGAGGGCATACCTCCAGGAGCTTTGACAAATCTCAGGATGCCAGGAAGAGAGTGAGCAGAGAGGGGAGGGGCACTAGGGACCAGGACCATGACAGGACCTAACTTTATATCAAATGTAGTGTAGTTTTGTCAGTGTATGGTAAGCAGATATCCATGATGTAATGGATTAACTGACCAAACATCAAATACATCTCACCAAAAGTGGATAAACAGAAGACTTGCCACAGATGTGTTTTCAAAGTGTTCCTTTAATTGTTTTGAGCAATGTAATTTGGTAATATTCATCCACGCCCTACTACTTACATTAATCAGATTGATTTAAGGTTCACTTCCAGCATCCCTGCCATACCTGTTAATTCACAGTCACAGGAATCACACAGTATACACATAGATTGTGGTTTAGTTCATTTGTTTCAATACAGTTATGTCATTTCAGTCCAACTAACCTTATCAGGACCTGATGTCTTCAGTTTTGTTATTGAACCCATGGTGTCCCCCTTCACATTTAGAATGGTTTACTCCACTAGGTTGAACTTTCTCATCTGATTAGTTCAGTTTTAGTTAAGCTGTATGTTTGAATAGCAGTTGTTTTGGCTGGCTTTTTATGGGCTCACTTAGAGCAGCTTGCTTTCTTTGTCATGTGTTTTTGATCTTCTTTTTGTCTCTTTGGGTATAATAAAGTCCCCTTTTTGAAAATTCCACTTGTGCCTGCATGTCCTTTGACCACTTACACATTGACATTCAGTCATTTTGTTGTGCATGGCAGAGTATCACTATACTCTGCCATGCACAGAATGGAATCATTATTGCATCCTTCTGTCTGACTGACAATAGCACAACATATAAACCAAACCAAAATTAGTTGACCTTCATATAGGAAGCCTGCCATATTGCTCTAAGCAAAGCTGTTTCCTTTGTCCACACAACACTGTCACTTTAAGGGCAGCTCAACAGATGGTGTGAATGACTTAGGACAATCTGTGCAAAGGCAACAAACTTATTTGTACTTAGCACAGTCTCTTTAGTTGTATTTATTGACATGTTTTGGTGCACTTCTGGGTGATTATGGGAGCTGCACCCAGAACCAAAAACTAAGTGTATTGTAAGTGACTGTTTTGTTTTTTTTTTTGTTTTCAGCTGCTCCCTTGTATTCTCCCCAAGGGGTTGCCATAATGGATTAATCTGTGTTGGTAATTTGGCATAGGTTTTACACTGGATACCCTTCCTGACACAACACCCCCATGGTGAGAAGGGCTTGTGTCCCCACCTAGAATCAAACCAGGGACCTTTTGCTTGTAAGATGAATGTGTAAACCACTACACTCCGGGGACACTGTAATGTAACTGACTGTCTTGACTCAAATTTAGGTACAATGGTACTTTGTAACTTAAGGCCTTGGTTGTTTTAATAAGCTAGCATGGGACCAAGGTCTTATGTCCATGTGCAGTAAAACTGAGTTCAACTAAAAGCGAAGTGTCTAAATTTGTTACTACTACTATACTATGTGGACAAAAATACTGAGCCACCTACATGAGCTTTTGACATCCCATTCTGAATCAACAGGCATTGATATGAAGTTGGTTCCCACTTGGCAGCTGTAAAAGCTTCAGCTATTTTGGGAAGGCTTTCTGTAAGATTTTGGAGAGTCTGGGAGTTTTTGTCCATTCATTCAGAAGATCATTTGTGGGGTTAGACACCAAAGGATGAGAGGGCCTGGCTCACAATCTCTGTTCTAGTTCATCCTAAAGGTGTTTGAGAGGGTTGTGGTCAAGGCTTTGTGTTGGGCCAGTCAAGTTCTTCCACACCAAGCTTATCTAACCATGCTTTATCGGCCTATGCCATGAAGCTTCCATTAGAGAGTTTTTGTGCTGATGTTCATGCCAGAGGAGGTTTGGGAACTCTACTGAATGAGCCAAGTGTTGGCAACTTTTACACATTATGCACCTAACTTTATGTGATCTGTCATTTCGTAGCTGAGTTGCTGTGGTTCCTTATATATCTAGGATGGAAGCAATTTCATGAGCTGACCTGCTGTAGTGGTGGCATCCACTACCATGGTGGAATTTAGTGAGCGCTTTAGAATGATCCATTCTTTCACAAATGTTTGTAAAGGCAGACTGCATGATTAGGCACTTGATTTTATACACATGTGGCAATGAGACTGACTGAAAAAACCTGAATTCAATGATTAAGAGGTGTGGTCCAGTACCTTCGACTGTATATTGTGGCTGACAAAGTTGGATGATATTCCTTATACTATCAAGAGAGGGCAGCATTGACACAGGAGTCAGATGTAGAGCAGAGAAGGTGATCTGAAGTCCTCCCTGACCTCTCTCACAGTGTGTGTTATAAAAGGGGGCTGTCATTTGGGGTAAATAGAGGATGTCACTGAGCTAGTCCATCAGCGATAAGCTCGAGATGCATGATCATCATTCTTCCCTCTTTCTGTCTCTCAGTGCTCGGCCCACTCCTTTTCTGCTGATTAAATCTCTATTACAAGGTCTGAATATTTTCAGCAGGGAGGCACCAAAGGATTTGGCCTGAGAAAACAGAATTTATCACATGAGAGAACATGTCTGTGGATAATCGTTATTTTTTTCCCCTCTGAAGAAACTCTGGAGTTATGAGGTGGCCATTGTTCTTTGTCAGAGAAATGAGAGGGCATGCACATCAGTGTACAGCTTGATTCCCTGCACTGCCTGTTCTGATAATTCTGCAAAGATGTGTGAAAGCAGAGATGGTTGCTCACGTTGGAGAAGTCGGTTTTTGCGGCACGGCACATAATTAATAGGAAAAGAAATCACCTTTTGGAGTGACCTGACAACTGAAAACTCCCTGGCATTTTCTCAGGACAAGCTGATTACAGCTGATCCTGTTACCCTCTTTAATCACAGTTTTCTGCCAGCATGCATTCCTGATTTAGAGAACACTCTAGATGTTGTGCTGTGAAGATGTTGCAGGTTTGTCTCGGCCTGCAGAGAATCTGTGAATTCCTTTGTGTCGGCGCGTTTCAAAAGTCCAAATGCTGAGACGGGGCTCGTGTCAAACACTTCCATCACACATGTGCACACTTGTACGTGTTAAGTGCAATATATACACTACACAGTATGCACACTGTATTTTTCTGGCATGAAGCTAAACAACTCCACAGCACAGGTGCTTGTTATGACTGTCGCTGAAAGAGAGACATCTAGAAAACAGCTACAGATGATTTTTGCAGGGCTGAGGGTGACAAACATCACTGATTTACTCTGACTCAGCAGTTATCATCTCAATCCAGAAGGATTTGCATGGTTTTCTCAAATGTTTTAGAAGCACACATTTTAAGTTGTGATGCCTTGTTAAAACTGTGTACTATTAACTTGTTTAGCACTCATCACCCAAGATGTACTTTGTTTTAAGAACCATGCCTTCACCATCATACATTCCCCAGCCCCTTCATAAGGTGCATCTGTTCAACTGCTCATGAATGCAAATATCTCATTAGCCAATCACATGGTAACAACTCAGTGCATTTGGGCATGCGGACAGGGTCTAAACGACCTGCTGAAGTTCAAACTGAGCATCAAAATGGGAAAGAAACTTGATTTAAGTGACTTTGACTGTGATGGGCTTGTTCAACCATCTCTGGGGTTTTACAGAGGATTATCAGAAAAACAGATAACATCCAGTGAGCCACAGTTCTCTGGGCACAAATGGCTTGTTGAGATCAGAAGAAAATGGCCGGACTGTTTTGAGATAATAGGAATATAGGAATAATAATAATAATAATAATAATAATAATAATAGATAATAGGAAGGCAAGAGTAACTCAAATAACCACTGGTTACAGCCAAATTATGCGGAAGAGCATCTCTGAACGCACAGCATGTGGAATCTTGAAGCAGATTAGCTACAGCAGCAGAAGCCCACAACAGGTGCCACTCCTGTCAGCTAAGAACAGGAAACTGAGGCTATAGTTCACACTTGCTCACCACAACCGGACAATAGAAGATATGGAAAGATGTTACCAGGTCTGATGTGTCTCAGTTTCTACACTTGAAAGGTAGGGTCAAGATTTGGCTTGAACAGTATGAAAGCATGGATCCATCCTGCCTTGTATCAATAGTTCAAAATGCTGGTGGTGTAATAGTGTGGGGGAAACTTTTTGGTATATGTTGGGCTCCTTAGTACCAATTATACATGGTTTAAACACCACAGCCTATCTGACAATTGTTACTGACCATGCCTATCCTTTTGTTGCCAGTGTAGCCATCTTCTGAAGGGTGCTTCCAGCTGAATAATGCATCGTGTCACAAAGCTCAAACTGGTTTCAGGAACATGACATTAAGTTCATTGTATTCAAATGGCCTCTACAGTCACTAGATCCTAACCCAATAGAGCACCTTTGGGATGTTGTGGAACAAAAGATTCTCATCATGGATGTGCAGCTGACAAATCTGCAGCAACTGTGTGAGATGCTGTCATGCCAATATCGAGCAAAATCTCTGAGGAATGTTTCCAGCACCTTGCTGAATTTATGCCACCAAGAATGAAGGCAGTTCTGAAGGCAATAAGGAGTCCAACCCAGTAATTGCTAACGAAGTGGCTGGTGAGGGTATTTTCTTAGTTTAGGTTAGTTTTATAGGGTTGGGGCTAATGAAAACGAAATTATGTAATCAAATACTAGCCACAGTTTTTAATATTTTTTAAAACTTGCTCTACCATTTGAACTGCCAGTTTTATTCTATTTGTTGAATCTTCCATACTAATAAAGTATGTCTAATGTCTAACCTTCTGAGATCTGAGTCATCACCAGTGATGACCCCAACCTAACACTAACACTAGGCAATCAAAATATATAATGTTTGTTTTTATTAAATTGTTTCCAATTTTGGCAATCAGGGAAGAAAGACTGACACACATCAAAAACTAACTACTCTATCAGTTTTGACTTTCTCCAACATATAGGGTTATGGTTACCACCTATGATGACTAAGAGGCTTAAGTCAAATTTCAAACAGTGAATGTAAAAAAAAAACTTAATGACAGTTGTGGCGAAGTCTGTCCAAGGTCAATTTTCCCAGACTGCTGTATGGTTTGGCTTTTTGTTTTCAAGCAGATAAGTCACCCCCTACCTGTCATTACAAAGAATGCAGGTTAGAGGGACTTCAAAATTGACTTCGCTGTAAGACACAAAAGGTATTTTATTTTCTGAGAAAACTGCAAGTTACACATGAAGACAGAAGATTGTATATGAATTTTGCAGTCAAAAAATGTATTTAACTTTAGGTGAAAATTGGTTTAAAAGTTTAAATTCACTGTAAGTTGGGATGTAGTTTAACTGACATTGTAGATTTCTAATGTCAAATACTGGCCTTCATTAGAGCATGCTCTAGACCTAAATATTAGCCTGTTTGTTGACAAAGAGGTGAATCTGAGATTTGTCAGCTTTTTCATCTTTTATTCATGCTGCCTTTTTACCATTGGCTATTGGGTATCACTGAATCTATATGACAAACACATCATGAAGATGCATGATTTTCAAAAACTGAACTAATATTTCTGATTTCTCTTCCTCATTCCACAGGTCTTTAACCAGTTTGTAAGTCTAACTGGACAAGATTATCTTACGTGGTTGTCAGAATCAGTCTATATGTAAATAAAGAAGAGTAGTGCACTTTTCCAAGCCAGCATTTCTGACTGATTCAGTGTACCTCCCTATATTTTGGCAACAAGAGGAAATTGTCTCAAATACTATGAAGAGGAAAAATCCAGAGAAAACATTATACATGTTTTCTGTCATATTTTAGAAACAGCCGAGGAACGGAATTCTGGACTAAATGTTTGTGATTTTTCTAAACCTCTGGTGTCTGATGTGCTGTCTATTTGTGTAGGAGTGACTGCTCATTCTTTTGGAGTTGAGTCAATTTGTTTGACTAAGCTCTACTTTGGAAGACAGTCCGTGGACTCGCTGCTTTTATCAGTCAGATTCAAGGACTGCTGTAGACTCAGTCAGCATCCACACAGGAGGAGGACTCCTCACTCAGATCGCAAGTCAATACTCAAGAATGTAGATCTGTCACTACCCACAACCAAATATCATTTTTCCTCCCTTTCATTTCTTTTTCTTTCCCTCTTTTTGCTAGGGTCTTTGAAGTAAATAGTGAAAGGATCCCAGACTGTAGCAAATTACCTGAGGACTGAAATATTTTTGACATAAGTCCTGAGACATGAGGGCGAGCCACTTTTCCTGGCGGCCCCTTTAGCATTTTTAATCTGGGGCTGAGAGAGACAGCGGCGCTGACAGAATGATGGGACAGCTGGACATGCTTCCAGGCCAGCAGCAATGGGCAAAAGAAAAGCCATGAGAAGGGCCACTGCAGACATCTCAGCACAGAGCCAACAACTCAGGACAGCAGGACGTAGCGTGACACGTGTCCTTGAGAGACATCTGCCCCCTCCACCCTTGCATCTCGGTTTAACAGTTCTTCTGTAAATATGCTAGATTGACTAATAAAATATATGTTTTTGTTGTCAAAAGTGTCAGGCTGTAATAATTACAGTTATTTTACAGTAGTTTGTCATATTTTTTATTTGTGAAACTCCTAATTTTGCATGCAACATAAAAACATTGCAAGAGAAGCATCACAGTATTATATCAGAAAAAAGTGGTTAATTAACACCATTAAGGAAAGGAGTAATTAATGCTGAGTCCAGTATTTGAAATGTTAGAGCACAATTTTTGGTACTTTTCTTCTGTCTATTATACACCAATTTTCTTGACCGTTTATCAAATCCAGGGGTGGCTGAAGCCTAACCCAGCTGTCACTGGGCAAGGGGTGGGGTACACCCTGGATATGTTGCCAGTCTATTACAATCTATTACACAGAGAGACAGACAACCATTCTGGCTCATTTTCACAACTACAGTCATTTTAGAATCACTCATTTAGAATCCCATTCTAAAGTCATGGGCATTAACATGGAATCGATTCCCCTTTTGCAGCTGTAACAGCTTCCAGTCTTCTGGGAAGGCTTTTTACAAGATTTTGCCCAATCAGTCAAAATAGCATTTGTGAGGTCAGATGCTGATGTGGGACAAGAAGGTCCAGCTTGCAGTCTCCATGCTACTTCATCCTAAGGATGTTTAGTAGGGTTGAGGTCAGGGCTCTGTTTGGGCCAGGCAAGTTCTTCCACACCAGACTCATCCAGCCATGCCTTTATGGAGCTCGTTTTTTGCAATGGAGCACAGTCATGATTGAACAGCAAAGGGTTTTCCCAAACTGTTCCCAAAAAGTTGGAGGCATAGAATTGCCCAAAATGTCTTGGTCAGCTAAAGCCTTAAGATTTCCCTTCACTGGAACTAAAGGGTCCAGGCCAACGCCAGAATAACAACCTACAGGAGGGCATTATTGCTCCTCCACAAAACTTTACAGTTGGCATTCATCAAACTCAGACTCAGCTGATGTCAATGCCAGAGGATGTTTGGAACTCTACAGTTACTAAATCAACAGAGTACTGGTGACTTTTACAAACTAAGTGCCTTAGCACTCAGCATCCCCGCTCTGTAACTTCGCGCAATCTGTCACTTTGTCTGTATCTAAACGCTTCTACTTTGCAGTAATACCGTTGATGGCAGAATATCAAGGATGGAAGAAATTTCACAAACTGACTTGTTGCAATGATGGCATCCTATTACAGTACCACAGTGGAGTTCAATGAGCTCTTTAGAATGACCCATTCTTTCACAAATGTTTGTAAAGGCAGACCGCATGGCTAGGTGCTTCATTTTATACAACCATGGCAATGGAACTGAATTAATTCAGTGATTGTGAAGTGTGGCCAAATATTTTTGCCCACATAATTTATAAATGCACCTTTGCTGTCAAATGTACTTAGTGCTAGCATTACCTAACAACTCCCCTGATCTACCACACATCCATAAAAGGTCACACTGAAAAATCAAACAAGATGGCATCTGCCAAAATATCAAACTTAAAGGCTTTAAAATAGTAGTTCCCAAACCAATCTGTAATGTCATAAGGTCCATCTTTGCAATCATTGCATATGCAATGTAGTTTAGGTATAAAATTCTTTTGATCACTGGAAATGCAGGGACGTTGATTTCATTACCCTTAGAAAAAGGGAGGACAAGGCAAGGCTCGCTTTTTTTTCTAGTGTTTTCGGCACACTAAGCAAACCAACAACCGGCTGTAGCTTAATGCAGAGACATTCCTTTCATCTTAACTCTAGGTGAGAATGTGAGAAGCTTATTTCCCACAATGTTGGCTTTAAATAAATCATTTCACTTTAAACAAAGCCAAAGACACTCAGCTCTTTGGTAGACAAAGGCTGAACATCCCACCATCTCAATGGGAGCTTCATTGTCACGGCAAACATGCTTTAAGCAGACAGGAAGTAACTTGAGCCAAAAAGACGGATATCGCATCAGACATTGTTAGCTTGTTTTTCAGGGCAGGGCAATTATATTTGACATAAGGCGCTTTTCACTCATGCATCAGTGCTCTCCATTTTCAGAGGATGCTATCACATTGGTCCAGAGGTTTGCCTTTCTTCCTCTCAGTTTTACAAAGTCATTTTCCTGGAGATGATGAACAATGGCCGTCTTTTTAGAGATCCTATAGCCTTTTCTTCCTGAGGGACTCCTCTGCAGTGAAGTATGCCAAAGAGTATTGTCATTCGCTTTGCTCACGCTGTCCAAATTGTAATCTTTCCAGTGCTGCTTAGAGATATCGTGAGATTCAAAGCACAGTTAATTGTCAGCATGTTCTGACCTGAAATGCATCTCTGTTGGCGTCATCATACATTTATCACATTTATCTTAAACTTTTAACCTAGTGAAGCCAATTCTTTAAACTTGGGGTTTCGTGTGAAAGTAAAGAGTCAAGCCTTTTCCCGTGTTTTCTGTTTGAGCTTTAGAGCTCTCTATTTTCTGTCTGGGAACATCCATCCTCCTCAGCCTGTGTGACCCTATCTTCCCTCCCCCCCATGGGTGGGCTGTGACCCTACTTGCCTGCAGTCACCACAGGTTACAAACTCTCACCCTGCAATACTTGTAATCCCAGGGATGTTCTTCAGTGCGCTTAATGCTCTTTGCCCCTTCCTAAAATTCAGTAAGAACCTAACAGGTCACAGGTCAGCGGACCAAACAGAAGCTGCAGATAAAAATAGCCAATGATACATAGGTCATCTAAAAATACTAGCTCCTGTCCATTCTCATTTAGGGAATGCTTTGTTTTGCAGGCAAAGATTTGGGAACTTTTGACATTTTGTAACAACTGATGTCTTGAGAAGCAGGAGTGAGAGGCCGTTTTGTTCACACAAAAAGCTGGCTTGATGATGCAGATGTCTTTTTCCTCGTATGTAACCTCATACCGCTGAGAAAATGTCAGAGTGCAAGAGAAAGAGTGTGTGGACATCAGATTCTCCGGGACCTTAAGGGGCCCCATGCACTGACAAATAGAGCAGTCTGTTCTTATCTCTACGATGTAAGAATTCCACCTCTGCTGCTGGAGACAGCAGTGTCTGAAGCCACAGTTTCTGAACAATAGAAAGCATATTAGGAAAGCTCTAAAATTAGTCTTTATTGTACCTGTGTTTGACTTTTTATGGCTCAATTTATAGTAGCTGTGCTATATTTAACAGGAAATAGTGGATAGAGAAGGTTTGATAAAAGACGACAGACACCTAAATGCACAATGTTCCAAATTTACCACCTTATGACTAATCTATAAATACAAAACTGATGTTCTTTTAGAAGTAGGCTAGACTAAGAATGAACAGACTGATCAACGTAGCATTCTAGTCATTTATTGACTTACTCATGCATTACCTGCATGGAAAAAATGCTTTTTTATTGCACTTTCACAAGATGACACCTGGCAGGACTGTTGTACATGAGCAGAGTGTGCCTTGTCTTAGGGATCTGGGGTTTCCCGCCGCAGCTCCATGCAGGAACAAGCACTGGAGCAACGGAAAGGAGGAAATTATATACCTTGACTGCCAAATACCTGCGCTCTCAACTTAGCTGGTAGTCATTTGTGAGGGGTCTAGTGGAGTGAGTGCTAATCAGTAAGTGACCAGAGGCTACTCCGCTAGGTATATACAGAAAAACCCATATACAGTTTCTTAGTAAAGTGTTGGGCCACCATGTGCTGCCAGATTAGCTTCAGTGGTCCTGGTCATGTAGTTGGGTTGAGATAATGACAACTAAAAAGCCCGTAATCACATGATTCATATCATTTTCATACTCTCTAACCATTCAGAGACTTCTCAAGGCTTGCCATGGAAGGGACTACTCCCATCAGACATGAAATATTTCAGTATCAGATAACTCAGAACAACAAAGATTTGCAGGGACCCTTCCCTCTAATGGGACAAGTGGACCCAAAACCATGTCAGCAAAATGGCACACAGCAGAGACGACAGATCCTCGCATTGTAGAGGTCAAGGGTTCAGACCTGTGCTAATATGATTCCTGTAATTTTTGCTCCTCTGAACTCTCAAATGTGCATTCTTTGTAATGAGGTGTATAGGCACTGCAAGCGTACTAAAAAAATCCCTGTAAATGTAATTGTTGACAGTCTGATAACACCCTACATTGGCACAGAGGAGTAAGAGTTGCTCTTCTGTATTTCCTTACTTAGTGCACCCTTCCATGAGGATCATGAACATCATTCTTAGTTGAGTCTGTGTCTTAACAATGGACCATCTATAAATTGAGCTAGACGGCAGGACTGCTAGCTAGATAAATAGATAAATATGAGGTGTGATCAAAAATTTATTGGAATGGATCCCTAAAAACAAAAAGTGTCACCTGATTTAAACTGGGGTAATATCACACTGAATGTTATCTTCCCAAGCATGTCCACATGGCTTACAGCATGGAAGTTGCCTGGAAGTTCTGTTCAGTCCACCTACATTCTGCAATCTGTAATCTCAACACAAACTTTGCACAGTACACATTAACTTCTGTTCAAAACTGACCTGAATTGTGTGAAGGATCATCGCCGGTGATGAAAGCTGGGTCTCCAGCTACAAGCGAGCAGTCTTCAGAGAATCCTCAGTTTCCACGGCTGAATGCCTTGCATCAGACGAGGAGGGAGACCGAGAATATGCTTGTCACTTCTTTTCAATATCCGCCAGGTTGTGCGCTGTAAAATTGTCCCTCAGGACTGCCAGTGCAGAGTTCTAGTCTACTTTACCAAAGCATCTTTGGGAGAACTTTCAGAAGAAACAATCTAAACTGTGATACTTAAATTAAAACTTATTTTGACCACACGGAGTCTTGACTCACCACCTGGATGACTCACCAGATTTGCCTCCCTGTTGCCCTTTTCCTCTTCCCAGAAATGATTGCAATGGTTTGGTTTATGACTGAAATCATCAGCTTCAGCTGTACTTTATATTCAGGGCTAATTTGCAAACTTCACCATGCTTGTATAAAAGACCAGTGATTAAGGAGGCTGGACCCTTTATTGTTCTATGCTTCTGACTGGTTGTTCATGTGGTTAACTGTTCCACCAATCATGTTTAGGTGGAGTGATGAGAGATGCTCTTATTATATGCGGTTAAGAGAGTTAGAGAAAAGTACATTTGAGCAAGCACAGACAGAGAGTGGACTCCACCATGGGGGTATATTACCTGATTTAGGAGTGTGTGTGGAATATCATGCAAGTAATGAACAATTCTAAGTTTCTTTTAGTAACAAAGTTTTCTTTCTTAGTTGTTTATGTGTTACAATGTTTGGATAAGGACTGTGGTTTGATCTCTTCATCTTTATTTGTTGTAAGTAATAATTATCTATATTGCATGAGTCTTAGC
The DNA here is from genome assembly GCA_015106775.1 of Etroplus canarensis. Lineage (NCBI taxonomy): Eukaryota > Metazoa > Chordata > Actinopteri > Cichliformes > Cichlidae > Etroplus > Etroplus canarensis. The sequence goes on from VUQH01091079.1 coordinate 24,086, forward strand.
AGAGGTTAGCATTCAGCTTAAAGCTTCAATGTTTCTGATTTATTTTTAACACATTAGGATTTGCAAGGTTTTTTGTTGAAATTGTGTTACTTCTTGTGTCCCACTCTAAACTTCTAACTCAAAGCAGGCCTGCTCACTCCCGTTACTGTCTCCCTGACTGTGTGTGAGTGATACACATCTAGTGACATCCGGGAACATCATCACAGCACATGCTGAAGGGCTGAGCGTGGCGACACAATGTGCTGTGAGGGAATCAGTACTTTCTGAGATGAAAGCTCCTGCGCTTGTTCCACGTCACAATCAGAGATACTCCGACACTGATAACTAAGCATTAGCTGGTCGCTCACAGTGTTTATTTTTGGTAGTGACGTGCTCCTCTTGAGTCTCGTTGTCCTCCATCCTCAAACGCACCCTCTCAAAGCTTAAGGGACTTTTAAGAGATGCGCACGCTATCTCCTCCTGAGAAGTGTTGCGTGAGACCATGTGTGTGTAGTTTATCAGAGCTTTTCTTTGTCTCTTTTCATCCAGCTCCCGATTTCTAAGTTCTTCATAAAACACAGCTGCCTCCTCTTGAGACTAGACTTATCTGTCATTCAGGCTCCCTCCTCTTTTTTCACTGTGGTCTAAATCCATGGACCACCAACCTCTCATCTTCCCTGAGGAGTAAAGGCAGGGCGCTATGATGAAACAGATGAAATTCTGCTCAGAGCTACGGGACCTGGTGGTACTTTGTCTGGCCCATCTAGATCACTCTGATAGGACACCACGATAAGTAACATGAAAGTACCCTGTCATCAGCTTTTTTCTTCTCTTCTTTTCTGCCCTACAACATCACAGCCAGGCAAATAGACAATACTTTTGCATGTTGCTGCTTTTCAGAGGCAAAAAAATGGCTTTATAAGAGTTTGAAAGGCTCTGCAGACTTCTCATAATTATCTACTCAACTGACTCTTCTATTGCCCTGTCCATTATAACTATATACTGTTCATATAGCCATTATCCAAGTCTCTGGACAGCTCAAAGCTTGAGGATAGCATTAACGTTTTAGTACTGATCTGGTGCTCTGTGAGATTACAGTAAAGGTCAAGAGGCCCTGATATGTGCGTTGCAGTGAGGTCTCGAGTTGCAGTGCCATGACACCAGTTTTACACTCACCAATTTCAATAATAAATTGCATTTCTTTTTAGCTGGCTAATTTTACTTTTTCTGTTTGAAACAATCGCAGCTCTACAGTTAGATCCATAAGTTTTGAGACAATGACAAAGATTTTGCACACCAAAATTGAGCTTCAAGGGGTTTGACAAACGAATTGCGTTAACTGCTAAGGAATTTCATTTTTATACATAGTCCTCCATTTCCAGAGGCTTAAAGTAATGGAACAATTGACTGTCAAGCAGTTCCATGGCCAGGTGAGGCCTGTCCCCTCATTATTCCATGACAAATGAAACAGATACTCACTTTGGAGTTGATTCTGAGTGTTGAGCTTGTATTTGGTAGCTGTTCACTGAAACTCTCAATATGAGGTCCAAAGAGATGTTGATGCAAGTACAGGAGGCCATTATTAGGCTGAAAAAACAAAATAAACCTCTCAGAGAGATTCCTATCAGAGAGAGACTGGCCAAAACAACAAACTGGTGCATTCTAAAAAGAAGAAATGCACTGGCCAGCTCAGCCACACGAAAGGGTTTGGAAGACCACAGAAAGTGGATAATTGAGAAATTCTTTACTTGGTTAAAAAACCCTCTCAGCATCTAGTGAAGGCATGAACACTCTCAAGGAGGTAGGTGTATCCCAGGCACAATCTACATTCAAGAAATGCCTTTGTGTATGTAAATACAAAGAGTTTACAACAAGGTGCAAACCACTGGTAACACTCAAGAGCAGGAAGGCCAGATTAGACTTTGCCAGAAAACATCTAAAAGAGCCTGACCAGTTATGGAAAAAAATTCCTTGGATGGATGAAACCAAGATGAGCTTGTACCAGAATGAGAAGAGAAAAGTGTAGAAAGGAAAGAAACAGCTCATCATCTGAAGCATACCACATCATCTGTCAAATATTGTGACTGATGATGATGTGATTGTGAGGAAATCGGAAGTCTACAGGGCTATACTCGCTGCTCAGATTTAGCCAAATGCTGCAAAACTGATCAGACAGTGCTTCATAGTGCAGCTGGATAATGACCTAAAGAATACTGCAAAAACAACCCAAAAGTTTCTTAAGGCTAAGAAATTGGATATTCTTCAATAGCCAAGTCAGTCACTTGGTCTCAAATCAGCCGAGCAGTTTTCAAGTTAGTGAAGACAAAACTGAAGGCAGAGAGAGACCCAAACAACACGCAACAACTGAAGGTGGTTGAAGTAAAGGCCTGGCAGAGCATTTCAAGGGAAGTAACTCGGCTTTTGGTGATGTCCATGGGTTATAGGTTTCGTGCAGTCATTGACTGCAAAGGATATTCATCCAGGTATTGAAAACAATCCTTACATTTAAAAGTCACATTTGTCCCGTGACTTGTGAGCATTTGAAAAGGGGTACCTATCTATAAAAACAGTAGTAATTCCTAAACAGTTAATACGATTATTTGGTCAAACTCCTTGAATTAAAGCTGAAAGTCTTTACTTCAAACACACTCGGACTGTACAAAGGCAAAATTACAACAATTTTTGTAATTGTCCCAAAACTTACTCACTCTGACATACAGTTAGGTTCATAAGTCTGTTTTATATGTTTTGTTATTATCATTTTTTGATGTCAGTGCTGTTATTTTCAACACAGTATCTCTCAGCAACCCTTTTTTTTGTGAATGAAAGAATTTAATGCTAGGCCAATAAATGTTAAAATCTCAACATATCTTTACCATAGATGGTATTGAGCTGCTAAAATACTTATTGGCTTTATTTCCATAGGTCTTGGAATATTCATTTAATAGATTTGGGCTGCCTCCCTAATACAGTGTCTGCAGTTTACATTGGAATCTTCTGCAAAGACCAAATGCTATTTTTGCATTTCATTTTAATCTGCATGTGTTGCTGAAAAGTTTCCAATTCACAGAATGACAGAAAACCCTGAACAAATGTGTAACTTCATCCACACTGCAGACATTTAAGCGTTCTCCAATCAGTGCTGCTCTGACTGCACACAGCATCTTTGTGGGTCAGACTAAAGGAATGAGGTGGTCTCTGTGAAAATAAACATTAACTGTGAGATGTATTACACCTGATTGTAAAACATCCACCAATGACAACATAAACCCTTACCTATCTTCCTTCAGGGCCCAGGATTGTAAGTGCTACTGTGATTGGTCACTGTGGGTGAGGTATGTTGGGGAAATAGCATGCCTTTCTCTTCACAGAAAACTGTCTTTGTTTGACTTTGACAGGGGGAATGTGTGGCTAAGCATCTATGTGGCACTTTGAGCACTTGAAATGAGTCCCTGTATTTTCCTAATGTGCACAGAGAAACACTTTGATCCTGCTGATGGGTGTCAACTACCGGGAAGATAGCACTTTTCCTGGCTTGTTTCTCTTAGAGGTAAATTCAGCTAATTTTTGACCTAATTGACTATTCTAAGACCGAAAAGGGTCGCATTTGAGGTCTTCTTACAAATGTGACACTGCTTTTTACTTTCTTTCATAATGAAACCATGTGTTGCCTTTCTTTTTTCTCCTACTCATTTCTCTGGTTTCATTACACAGAGAGGTTGACCTGCCTAGCTGGCAACAGGTTTCTGATCACCTCACTGATAAGTCTGAATC
>VUQH01091079.1:27858-45651 GCA_015106775.1 Etroplus canarensis
CACTGATAAGTCTGAATCCAATAAAAACACACCTGGGTTAGTGAAGGACCAGAGCCAACCAGACAGAATAATGTGAGCTGGACCAGCCTATTAGTGCAAGCACAGTAAACATCATAGGGAAAAGGTAAGGAATAAATGGCTCCCCTTTCAAATGCTGGAACATTTGAACAACTCCCCAAACTATTCTGCTGAGTCTCAAAGCTTTGAAGTCTAATGTCTGCCTACTGAAGCAGACAATACTCACATCTTCTTGGTGGAGGCATGGGAAATGGACTCGGGATGCACAAGTGAAGCTCTGCAAAGCATGAATATGATATTTCCTGTGGTTCGGCCGCTCTGTTCTCGGCCAGATCTGTATGGTGATTAGTTACTGGGACGTGGAGAGGTATGCATGCCTTATGAGCAGGAGGATAGGGAAAAAGAGGCCAACACCTCAAACAACCACTCCATGTCCAACTACTGCTAATATATTTATTCTAACTATAGCAGTCACTGAACTGTGACGGCTTTTCTAACAAGTTCAGTATTATTCAGTCTTTATATATACTACACAACAGCATGTCACCAATATTACTCTCACTAACCTGCATGACTTATCCTGTGGCATGACTTTGAAGATGAGATCAGTATTTTAAGGTTTTGAAAGGACTGCAGTAAAACTGTGTTCAGACTTTAAGGTCAGGATAAATTGTTATATCTGAGGTGATGTTTGGACGTTTTATTTTAGATGGTGATCAGGTCAAAATTATAATTTTCTTTCTACTTCATGAGTAAGTACTGGGTAACTGAGTGACATTCACATCAATCTCACCAATAACAACTATTGTATTATTATGCCTCTGAATGCGAGGCATTACGTTTTCGAATTGTCCATTTGTCTGTCTGTTACAAATCTTGTTACAACTACAGTAGCTGATTTATTTACTAGATATTGACCAAACTCTGTGTGGATACCCTATGACGGGTGGAAAATCTGTTAACAGTTTCGAGATTGTGGCGTCAAAGGGCAAGATCATACAGGGTCAGATTTAAGGCAGAGGCATCCAGACATTTCATTTGCATTTAGTGTTTACTCGCAACTGTCATCAGGATAAAATGCCCTAAATGAGGATAGCGTTAGTTCTTGCAAGGCTTGGAGTCAAGCTCAGTCTGCAATCTAGGCATTTCAGCACATCCTGTATCCATCCCATCTGTATTTGAGCTTTCTGTTTAAGTTGCTTCAACCTGCATATGTTAGCTACTGCCTCTGCAAGTTCCACCTAAACCCACCATTTCATGCAATTTATGCTATTTCTGACTTAAACACTGTCATGTAAGTTGTCCGTTATGCATGCTCTATTCTGTGTTTCACATAGAAGTATATGGATGTGTACTCTCCCCACCTTAGGCTGTCAATATTCGTGTGTGGAAGAGAGGGGAGGTGCTAGCACTGAACCAGACTGCAAAAAGTGGTCCTGATAGAACTAAGTATATGATCATGGTAAACACTGGACTGCACTTCTTAAACTTTAAGTTGACATTTACCTCAAAGCACCACTGTGCCTCAAATCACAACTGTCTCACTTGCTATTTTGAGTGCAAAAGTGTATATTTATGACCTTCAGTGGCTGCGTTTCTGGCACCATGAGGAAAGGAGATGACCACCAACCAATTTTAAGCCACTAAGAGGCTGATATATTTTCTGTGGCAATGGTCCTAATGCTAGCTGGCTAATCTGATGCTACAGCATCAGATTTGTATCAGATATTTAACTTAAATGAGTTGCAGTGTTATTTGTTGTGTATGTGTGTCAAATTTCATCTTCTGTGAAGAAAATTTAGTATCGGATGTGGTCAGAGGCATGACATGTTGAAAAAGTTCACAAAATGTGGCAGCTAACTGGATAGTCAGTTATGTTTCAGTCTTTATCTTTAGTAAGCGTACAACTTGCAAAGTTGAAATTAAGGAAAATCTCACATACCATGCAGGTATTAAATATTTTACAGTAATGTGGAAAAGAAAGTTTTTGTCCCAGGACTGCATAGAGTCCTGTGACAAACTAAACCCTTCCTGCTTCCATAGGAATTAAGTGAGTGAATAGCAGTCAGGTGCTGTAAATCAAAAGCACTTTGTGTGACCACTTCATATTTTGGCAGTTTATTGGTCTAGAGCATTCAGATGTGTGTTAACACAATGCCACAATCTTCCCAGAAGTGGATGTCCCAGCAAATTCCCCCCAATGCAAAAAACCCCGAGACCTACATCTCAAACTTTACAGACCTCAGTTAGCATGGTAAAATTTAAATTTCATGACAGTATAATCAGAAAATATATTGAAAAAGTATGGTTTGTTTCAAAGAGTTGCCAGGAAAAAGACTCTGAAGAACATGGTAATATGGCTTAGGTTTGCTAAGTTGCATCTGAACAAACCATAAGACTTCTGGAACAAAGTCCTTTGGACAGACAAAACCAAAGTAGAGATATTTAGACGTATTGCACAGCATAACCACCTAATATCAACTCTTGAGCATGGTTGTGGAGGGATGATGATTTGCAGCCACAGGATCTGGGCACATCATCTTTAATAAGATGAGAGGCCATCTATCTGACAGCTAAAGCTAGGCTAAAACTAAATTATGCAACAGGACAGCTAAAGGTGGTTCTACAAGCCACTGAATAATGGGGTGTACTTAGTTTTTCACAGGACTGCACAGAGTCCTGTGAAAACTTCATTTTTTTCCCCTTTGGCTGTAAATAGTGTCCTAACTCAACTAGAATTATTCCAAATTGACCAGTTACACAAAGAAACAGTCAAAAATAGTCAAAACCTCCGCCTTTGAAGGACGAGTTCTCTTCTTTCAGTCTCTTTTAATTTTTGCAGTTTATCACCTGTCGCAACTTCTTGCTGTGGTTTTTCATGTTGCCTCTGATACTGGAACAAATGCAGGCTTTGGCAAAATAAAGGCTTGAGGCTTTGCTGATGAAATCCTGAATATGTGATAAGCAGGAGAAATCAGAAGTCGTGAGAAGCATCCCGGGATGGATAGTGATTGATATGGGTCCATTAAAGAGTCTTCTAAAGATACTGTCACAGGAGTTTTGATTGTACATGCAGGCGGGGAAATAATCAAGTCATAATTTCATTTGATAATTTTCCTTGTTGTTCATCTAGTGTTACTTGCTCATATTATTATATTTGTCATAGAGATCCAAATTCTGCTGCATGTCTTGATGTTTCTCCAAGGTTTTTTAAAATAACATTTTACAAGTTTTTCTAATCTAAACTGAGGTCTAAAAATAGACCCAGATATTTTTGTATGGTCTACAGCCTGTAAAGCTCTCTGAGATAAACTGATTTTGGATAGTACAAATACTTGACCTACATATGATATAGGTTAATGCTATTTACAAAACCACAAATTTTTGCCATTTAAAAAAATTAAATGAACTTCAGCTTTACAGTTTGTGGTATTTAATTGAGTAGAAGTTTGTGTCTGATTTGACAAAAACTCTTGCTACTATAACACTGGTTCAGTACCAACCACTAGTCCTTGTGTGTTGTTACTTAAAGGTGGAGTCTGTGGGTTGGCTGTGTTAAACCACCCGTCTTGTTGCCTCTGTAGTAGAGTGATGGCTTTCCTGGCCAGGGGATTTCCTTCTTCCAGAAGCACTCAAAGTTATTACTGTGGAGGAGGATCTGAGCTCGGCTGCAATGCCTGTTTGAAGTTTGCCACAATGTTTTGCACCGCTAACACTCCCAGAGATCACAGTGAGAGCGGCCACAGCAGCAGGGAGCTCACTCGCTGCTGTCTGTTTTCACTGTAAAATTTCACTTTAATGCGAACTGAGGTTTTGGTCATCATAACAGTTGTGCAAGTGTTTCGATCCACTTTCACTCAGCTTTTATATCACACACACTTACACTATGCATAAGTGATGTAATTAGGGATTGAATACAGCATTTGGAAAGCAGCAGATTATAGGGCTATTGGTTCACATTGATTCCTCAGAAGTGGTTTCTGTGTTGGCTCAGACTCCTTTCTGTTCTCCAAAACAACCGCGACTGAAGCGGCACCCTTAGAGCCTAGTGACTCGCCGGGGCTTGTTCATGTTTAGCCCTGTGATTTATACAATGCAACTATGTAAGAGCTACAGATTATTGTACTGTATGGCAAAGCCCTGTTTACTCTATCTGTAGAGCTATCTTGTCGTAAGAGATAAGCTGTTCACGATCACTAAACACACTTTTCTTGAAGGGAAAGGAAAACGAATTTTAATTGTTTAACTTAAGGATTACTTGACAAGAACTGATCTAAGTGCAACAGGAATTTCACACTTTCAACTGAGACTATCCAAATCTCCCAATACTCGTCTCTCTCCCCTGGTTTGTCTTTGTACTTTTGGCAGTGTGATCTCCAGATAACGTCATGTTTAGAATATGAGTTTCCAAGTCCTGAGAATGTTACACAAATATTAAGCTGTCATGGTTTAAAATATTTAATAAGGGGTGCAATTATTGACCTTTTTGTTAGATTTGTCTTGCCAGTAGTTTTTCAGAGGTCTTTAACAATGGTGGTTAATGGGTATATTTCAGTGAGTATGTTTTATGGGTCACATTTTCACATATTTCCATATGATAATTTATGAGTAAATACCTGCAAAAATAATATTCTTATAAGTCCAATTATCTGGTTTCTCTCAAGTGTTAAACAAGTGCTATTATGCTAAGCCAAGATGGCGAACATGCCATAACTCTAGCAAGTCAACATAGCGAGTATGGTGATGTTACGTTTAGCCTAAAGCACAGCTATGGCTGATTGCAGCCCCACTGAGCTGCTGGCATGACAGTAACTGTGCTGACATTTGTGCTGCAAGCAAACCTCTGAGGCATTGTATTGTGTGATTCTTAGAAAGTAGCTGAGATAAGTCTGAAACAGTACTTTTTAAATTTTTATTGTGGACATTTCAGTGCACAGCAGTTACTGTTAGTAGTAAGACTAAAATAACTGTTTTTACATTTTAATCAAAAAGTGCAGGGCAATTTTCCAAAACTTTAATGGATACAGTATTTATCAGTAAAGGCCAACATGTCCTAATGTTTAAGCTTTTATGAAACTATATGTTTGTCAACTAGATTTGAGACATTTCAGTTTAGTTTTGAAAGGATTTTGAAGGAATACAGATTGTGTTAGAACAAAAAAAAAGCTACTATGAACAGATCCAAAACATAACCTTTGCCAGATGAGCTGGAAGATGAATTGATCCAAAATGGATCCAGATCCAATGAGTACTGGGTCCAGTTGGATCTGGGCCTGATCTAGTCTGAATGCGTGATCTGTAACCGTTTTGAAACCATGCAAGTATGCAAGTAGACTCCGATCTGGACTTTATTTGCAGCTTGGTTTTGGAGTTCGTCATACCTGTGGGGTCACTTTGCTATCTGGGTAGGGAGTGATTTTGGACACAGTCGCTGATCCTTTATTAGTGTAGAAATCAAGAATAACTTTAGACACAATGCAGCTGCATGCAAAAATCACTGTTTTTTTTTTCCAAATTAATAATACTTTAAAGATGCATCAATGCATGGGCTTATATGAATATCTTACAAATGTACTGAGAGGAAAAAAGGTAACAGTGATGGGAAACAGCATAAAGAAGTGGCATTTTGATTTTCGTGAGAGGCTAAACATAGTCATCTCTTGAGAAGTTACAGTTAAAATTAGTACATTTACTTATGGCACTTTATTTTTAGTCACGTATGCTTCGGGGGTCACCTTATGCTTATTTGAAAGGTGTAATAGGGCATTTCCTAAGAAGGAGCACTTCCTGGATTCAAATTCTTTTTAAATCACACAAGGTTAAATGTCAGCGTCCTCCATAGGGTTGTGTTTTACACATCCGCTTCACACAAAATGTCCAAGAGTCCAAACTTGGGGATTATGAGCCAGTGTACTGGTCCCAAGCCTGGATAAATGGGAGGGTTGTGGCAGGAAGAGCATCTAGTGTACAGAAATAGATGCCAAATCACATGTGGATTCATTCACTGTGGCGACCCCATAGGGTGAAGGGAAGATGCAGAAAGTACCTTGTTCATAAGTTTAAACATCAAAGACACTCTCTTTTACATAAAATTTAAAATATCTTTATTCACATGAAATGGTCATGTTAAACCTCTAAAAGTCCAACATGTGTCAGCAAACAAGCCGTTACAGGAAACTGAATAGTTTTCATTGAATCAGTGGCTATTTAGTAGCATTCCATTAATAGTAAAGTTCCACCTGGAGTATAAGCAGAATATTCCACCACCGATGTTAAACATCACAGCTGCTATATTGTTACCACTTTTAAAATGACAGTTAAAACAAATCATGAAATTAATATTAAATAATTAAACATGTATGTGATCAGTTTCTAAACTATGATGTCCTATTCATGAATCTTTCCCACACTAATAAGAAGCAGTTAAAATGAGCTCCATTCTGGGCTACCACAACAGTGAAGTACTGCATACATGGCTGGATAAATGGATGAAAATAACATCCATTCTAACAAGGACTCATCATTGCTATAGGATATTCTTACACTGTGGACTAACCAAGTTTAAAATCTGCATACTTCTACAACCTTTGCTCCTTTATATCATAGATTTACTTTTCTTTTGAAGGCTGCATTGAATGTTTAAAAAGAGCCTTTCTTGCTGTACAATTAAGCAAAATATTCCAGGTATGGGCACCTCCTTCTTTTGCCTTTTCTTTCTTAAGCATTTATTGTATACACCATGATTTGAACATGACTGAACTGTCAGCAAGGCTAGCTTGCCAAGTCATATCTCCATAACTCCATAATAATATTAATAGCCATTCATCTTGATTTTATTAAGTAAAGTAGCCAAATATGTTGTCTTTAAAGCAACTGATTCAAGAGAATTGTAGGAAATACTTACGGTGTTAGGTATTTCCTATTTTCAGACTGAGGTGCTCTTGTTTTTACGTTGATTCCCATTCATATTCTGTTGACATTTCATCATTTATTTTCTTCCCTCATTTTAGCCATCCTTAGGTGATTACAAGTGCTGATTTAAAGCATAATCATGTTTGTTTTAAAGACAGATATCGGCCTGATTCTGCTTTTAAATCACACTGGCCCTGGCTCTGATATTCCACATGAATCAGAGCTGCTGCAGCTCATAGCCTCTCAGGATTAAACAATCAAGCAGTGAAAAAGTTTTTTTTTCAGTTTAAGCTGTTTTCAATGAGAGGAAAACAGAAAACATCTATTTGAGCCCATAAGAATGTTCTGTTGTCACATGCAGGAATAATTAGTTGTATTCTCCCGATTTGGACGTTGGCCAAACCCCGTATTTCATCTGCCACTGTGAGCTGAATGTATATTGGGTTCAAATGAGCTGAAATGGCCAATAGACGTGCAGGGTTTCACGGTGAATTCTTCTTGCATATCGTTTTTCTCTCCCCTGTCTTTATGTCGCTCGCTTTAAGCCCTCTTTTCTCTCCTGCTCCCCTTGTTTTGTTATTTTACCTGGAGGTGCAGGTGTGAAAGGGTGAGGCCGTGGAAAAACATTCGATTCCGTAAGCTTGTCATGAAGGAACCCATTGACTGACCTCTGCATCTTGGCACACAATGACAAATGGGTTTGCAATTTTCCGCCTGACTGAAGGGCAACAAAGCACATTTCCACTTTCACTGGTAGACAGCAAGAGTACAGTCTCCCTCTATCATGCTCTTCAACCAGGCACTCAGTGTCACACATAGCTGGACTCTTCATTTTGGTGTTTGCTGCCCGTATGGTCAAAATAGACAATTACACTTGGTATGATGTATCAAGACAAACTTACTTAAGTGAAAGGCTGACTTCACACAGTGAGACAATCTGTTGATTAGGAGCAGAAGTCTTGTTTCTCTTGCATCACATTTTAGGTCTACCACTTTTTCTTTGCAGTGTCATTGACTTTTGTAAATTTGGTATAAATTTTAATCTGCTTGTGTTAATACCATCACACAAGGCACTGCCATGATCCTACCGTTGTCATCATGAACATCTGATTATGCTAATTTGAGAAAGTACAGCCTTACACAGTTGCCTGCATGATGATAACATTATAGACTGTATGTAAAAGATGGATGTAGCCAAAGTGACGTCATCCATCTCAATCTGAGAATTTTCGCCGATGCTGTCTTGGTTTTACAAGACTTAAGTAAGAATACTGCAGTGACTTTTGCAGTGACTTTTCAATCACAAGGTAAGTATGCCATTGCATACCATAGTTTATTGTCAGTTTCACTCTAAAAGAAACCATCATTTATGCATTGAACATCAGAATAAGATTCTAAATATTTTATTAATCCCAGGGGGGATTTGCTTACATTACAAACAAACACTGTTAAATATATATAAATATGAAAGAAAGAAAATACAGATAAAAAAAAAGGTATAATATATATAAACCATACATGCAATGTGTAGCATAGGTGGTCCAAAGTTAAACAATACTATTTACAGTATAGATACAGTATGTCAATAGGAAATGGTCAGGGTGTTATAGCGAAGAATTGTACAGTTTGCTGGCTACAGGTAGGAATGACGTTCTGTGGTGCACTGTGGTGGAATGAGTCTGCTGCTGAACATGCTCATGTGCCTGTCCAGCACGTCATACACAATGCTGTATTAAATAAGACTTAAATTTAGTGACTGTGACTATAAGCAATCAGGAAAGTGTTTACTGAGGTTATTACTCAAGTGAACATTAAGGTAATTTTCCTACAGATTTCTAAAGAATCTGACTTATTTTTTCCAACCTGAGGAATCGCCCTCTAGTGGCCATTAGAAAGAATGCAAGTTTAAGCCACTTCTGCATTGACCTATTGTATACCTGAAGGTACGTAAGACACAATTATGACCAATCACTGTCATTTTGAATATGTGATTATATTAATTTGAGCAAGTAAAGCCCTACACAACTGCTTGCATAGTGGTAAACATATGGACTGTGTATAAAAGATTGATTCAGCCAAAGCGATGCCATCTGTTAGTTTGTGAATTCCTTCTTTTAAAGCCACTCGCTGAATATTTTAGCCACCGCCATCTTGGTTTTTCAAAACCAGAAGTATGGAGTGACAGTCTGACTCAGAAAAAAAGGACACTGTTCAATCATAAGTCAGTGACTCTTTAATTACAAGAAGAGGTGGAAAAGTATACACATTAATTACTCAAGTAGAAGTACAGATACACGTGTTCTAAAAGTCTCTGTTAGAAGTTGAAGTACTGATTTAACTTTTTTGCTCAAGTGAACCATAGGCTCTGACATGTACTGAAAATATAAAAGTGAAAAGTAGCTCTTTGAAGGACATTTCTACCAGCTCTTCTTGTGCAAAGCAAGCTGAAGCTCATGCCATTTTAATATTATATTAATACAATGGTATAGGAGCCGTATTTCAGCTTCTATTAGTTAGTCTAATGACCATGCTCAGCTTGAACAACACAAGCAGAGAAAAAGAAGATAAAAAACTAGCCCTATTTACTGTTGCCTACATTGTAGATGGATGACTCTGCTTCCACACATAAAAAGAAAAATTAGTATAGTGCATAAATTATATGTTTTTTGACCCTTTCCCCAAGTCTTTTACATCAGTCATGACAATAAGTACACCCCCCCTCATATGTGTTAAATGTAGAGTAATGAGCCTGTATTGAAAATTTAAGGAGTAGAAAGTTGAGATATTGGTTTTACAATGTAGGTGAAAAAAATAAAAAGCTGTTAGAAAAAATATTTGAAGTACAGATGTGTAAAAACTCTACTTAAGTACAGTAACAAAGTATTTGTTCTTTGTTGCTTCCCACTTCTGATTACAAGGTAAGTGTGCCCTAGTGTACCCTGTTTTATCATCAGTTTTGTTTTAAAAGTGACCATTGTTTACACACTAATCATAATGTTGTATTAAATAAGAACTGTATTTAGCAACTGAGACTATAAACTCACCAGCAAAGTGTTTACGGAGGTCAATATTCAAGTGAACAGTAAGGTCATTTTCCCATAGACTTCTATAGAAACTGACTTGTTTTTGCAACCAAAGGAATCGCCCCCTGGTGGTCATTAGAAATAATACACATTTAAGGCACTTTAAAGCACTTGGCTAAACTTAGACCTGGCAGCTCTGTCCATTTGTCTATGGCAGACTTGCCATGTTCAAATCACTTTATTCAATTAAAGATAATACTCTTAGTGAACATGAAGCCCATTAAGTATGAATATGTTTCAGAACTTCAGATCTGTGCACAGACATGTACTTTATTTCTCTGTGGAATACATCCATCTTGTTTATGGGTGCGCTGCATCGTTATCGGCTGCTGGTAATTCCAAAAGGCTAGCCAGTGTTTTCGCTACTGATTGAATTGCTTCCAAAGTCTCCAAGAATGTTAAAAGTGGAAGCTATGGAAATGAACCAATTGACCTTTTTTCTGACCCTAGAGATCTCCACGCCCTGCGGGAGCACAAACTGTCAGGCAGCAGCAGAGTCGGGAAATCAAAGGGATCTGTGCGGTTATTTAGTGCGGCGGCACCCTCAGACCTGCTGCCACTCCCCCAGCATGGATTCCAAACACATTTTTGTTTCACTGCTATCACTTCAAAGAGATTATTTCTTGTTATTGAAAATGGCAAACTGTGTATAAACCATGCCGACTGGTTTTATTGCTTGCCTTGGCATCATTGCCAGTGAGCTATATATCTATGTCTATATCTATCTATCTATCTATCTATCTATCTATCTATCTATCTATCTATCTATCTATCTATATGTTTGATATTGTGAGTTTGTGTGTGTGATTCTTTTGTCTGCCCTGGTGGGACGGTCCGGCCAAGTAGTCCAGCGCGGCGATTATGTCCTGTAGGGATAACCTGTCATGGTGCTGAGAGCCTAATTGATGCCTCATGCGTTTCAGGGGGGAATTATAGCTTCCAAATGTCAAGACCTAATTTGTGACTCTGTAATGTGGACACATGGGCCAGAAGAAGGGGTGACAAGGCTACTCTTGCTTCCTGGTTTGGTCAGCAGATGTGAGGGGCCTTTTTAGAGCAAGAGGCTGGTTGAGATGAAGAGGATAAAAATTCTCATCACCTGCATCCCCTTTAAACTCTTTGTTGAGAATTGTATTTGTTTAAAAACAATTTTGGTTCCTGCATTCAGGAAAAGTACAAATATTTAATCAGAAATATGCACTTAAGTGTAAATTTACTTATTTTGCAGCCTCCTTTGTGAGTGATAAATCAAAACACATAATAGTGTAATAATATAATATAGTATAATATAATAATCGATTAATTAAAGCTGTATTAGCAAATATTTTTTATTAACAGCAGATAAAAATACTATTTGTAATGTCAAATCTGCCTCTTTTGTTCCCTTCAGCTCCACATAACATTTTAATGTCTTTTCAGGTCATTGCTTTGGTTCACTCTTGCTAACTTTGCTTAAAGATACAGCAGAAAGTTACTTTCAGTGACAAAAGGATCAGCTGCACTCTGCCAAACTGTAAAGTTGTTGATTAGCTTTTAGCACAGTGGAGCATTTAGCATCACCTTTATAACATGAGCAACCTTTAAGTATTGTGAAATGAAGGTGGAGCTTTAATCATTGACAAATCTGGACATTAAGATGATTATTGGCCGACTATAAAATATTCTTAATTTGCAAAATTTAGAGAGGAAGAACTCTATATTTTGTCTTTAAAATGGAGTGAAAAGAACTATAAAAAAACCTTTTCTTCCCTTAACATTCAGTGTGTATCACACTATATGGACAAAAGTACTGTGCCACATTACACCTACAGGAGCTTTTATGAGATTCCATTCTAAATCCACAGGCATGGATGCACATTGCGCACAGGCATGAATACTGTCAATGGCGTCGGTCACTTGTCTAGGCTACGTTGTATACAGAGACTCATGGTGCAGGTATGAATTAAGTTTTATTGAGTCAGCAGAGCATTGGCAACTTTTACACACTATGCGTGTCAGGACTCAGTGACCCTGTTCTGTAACTTTACATGGTCTGCCACTTTGTGGCCAAGTTGCTTAGGTTCCTGAATATTTCCACTTTGCAGTAATACCACTTACAGTTGATCATGGAATATCTAGGAGGGAAGAAATTTCCCAAACTGACTTTGGTGCAATGGGGGCATCCTATTGCAGTACTACACTTGAATTCATTGTGCTCTTTAGAATGACTCACTCTTTCATAAAGATTTGTAAAGGCAGAGTGCATGGCTAGGTGCTTGATTTTTTATAAATCTGTGACAATGGGACTGAATATAACGCCTGAATTCAATGATGTGACCTAATACAGTTGTCCATGTAGTGTATTTGTGCAGCACAACTCCATTTTATGTCATAAAAAATGCAAGTGATCTATTGTTATATTACATAATCTGCATTCAGGTATTGTCAAAACTGTGTTATCTGCATGTAAATATTGATTACAATGCATCATATGTGTTATATAACTTTATCGATATCCCATTGATCTCTACATAGTATGTGTGCTGTCTTAGATGCTGCACATGGCAGCTGTGTGTTTGTTATATCAGCTCAGATTCTTCAGCCTCCTCCAGGTACTGTGTGTTCACATCCCTTTAGTCAAACAAAACACTGTCAGTCACTGGCACTGTGCATGCCTTGTTAACTGAGAATCTAAACTCTGTAGAAATGTGCCCCGGCTTCTTCTCCTTTTTGTTCCATACAACACCTAAACATGGCTGTATTCTACTGATGTCTCCATGGAGATGCAAACAGAGGAGCATATTTTCCACTGGAGCTGACAGCTCGCAATGCGGAGTGTCAGTAAATCAGGTATGCCGCTCTAATTGCTGCCTGCAAACTGCAAAACCGCAAAATCCTTTTACTTTTTATGTAATTAAAGATAAGCGAACTCAAAGAAAGTACAATGCAGGACGTGTGAAAGGTTTTTTTTTTCAGGACGCAAAACATGAATGATGACTGGAAGCTTGGATCAAGAGATGACATTTGGGAATACTGGCTGTAGATTTTTCCGGAATGCCTCTCTCTCTCTCTCTCTCTCTCTCTCTCTCTCTCTCTCTCTCGCTCCTCCCTGGACTGGGATAAAAGCCTAAAAGTATCAAGTGGATAACGCTATACTTACACTTCTGCTGTAATCCCTATAAACACACATGCAGCTAATAATTTGTGCGCACAGCAATTTACTAAGGAATAAACAAACAACAAAGAGCCTGAAATCAATAGTTGCAGGATTGCAATGACACAAAGCTGCAGGCACCATCCCTGTGCAAACACATTCTTAGAAGTGGCCACAGCTTTAAAGCAACAGGTGAGCTTCTCGGCACCTCCCCTGTCTTCCCCAATGCAGCCTTCTAAATATAGAAATTATGCTCTCTGATAATTGGGGGCAGACAACAAAGCCAGCTATATTTCCACCCTCCTCCTGCTGCTGCTGCTAAGTCATGTCCCCAGCTGACAAACAGCAGGGCTGAGATCAGAGTGTGAGAGCTCGAGTGCTGAGGGAACACCTGCGCTGTCTGACTGAACTGTGAAGATAGACAAGGAAGATCAGTGACTTCCACACCTGCCCGTGGACCCTTGCCATACACACACAGACACACGCAATCTTGATTTGCTTTTCCTCAGGAGCCCTTTAAGGTCTCTGCTGAGGACGCAATGAAAGTCAGGGAGTGTCCATTAAGCATGGGATACGGCCCTCCAGAGTGGGTGTGGATGAGGAGGTTTAAGTGTTTTCAGCACTGAGCCACGGACCACCTGCAGGAGGAATAGGTGGAACAAAAGCATCTGTCTTAGGGGCAAGTAGACTCCAAAAACCCCAGTTTAACAGGTGCCAAAGAGCACTTCTGGGCATCAGGTATCACAAGTCAGGATTTCCAGTGTGTTTGACCTTCAAAATGTCAAAAAAGGGGGGGCAGAGGAGGGGGGGTTACGCTCTTAGATTTGGACAAAGTCTGCTTTTCATGCCCGTGAAGGCAATGGTGGCAAGCCTGCCATGAAACTTTAGTCTTGTTGGAGGTATTACAACATCAGAAAGACCAAAAAAAGAAGAAGCTGCAGGTCAAAGTCATTTATGGCAACACTCTGGAAAGATGGGACAAGACAGGAATGAGGCAGACCATTTTTTAAACCAAGAAGCTAAAGGAAAAAAAACAAGCACCTGAGATCATTTTCATGTTCTAATGGCCTTGCATGTGTTTACTAGATGGACAGGGGATGTCCACGTGTGCACAGGATATAATCCACTCTGGGATGCTGTCATTAATTGACGGCACTTGATGTTCAAGGTGTGCAGCTGGAAAGTCCCACAGTATCACTCTGCAGACACGAGAGAGTTGGCAGTAAGGTTGACTATCCATAGTGAGACACCCCCACTGGCTCACCATCATACACACACACACACACACACATATACACACACACACTCACATACATGCTCACTTCACAGACTGATCTTTCATGCTTCAACGCAGATCTGCTCTCAACCATGGAGGAAACTGCGCAGATAAGAGATAGAAAAAAGACAAAACACTGTGGATGACAAGTAAAAACAATTAATATTGCAAACATAAAGACAAAAAAGCTGAGCGGGAAAAAGAGAATAACATTTCTTAAAGATGTCTTGGCCAGCTTGACTTCCATTCTTTAATATGACGTGTAAACAAGGCTACAATTCTCAAATTATGAGCAGGGGTTTCTTAATCCTTATCACTCTGACCTCTTCTTTTATACAGCTGCTAAAGTTGCAGGGCCTGAGCTAAAGGTCAGATTTTATTTGGCCCTGATCGTTGCTGTTGAGCGGCTTCAACATTCAGAGCATTCAGGAGGGAAGCTTTGAAGTTTTATGCGCGCATCAGGTCTACAATTCGTCTCCTGGCATAATGGCGTCCATAAAGGAAGACAACATTCATCTTGTAAGTAGGTTTATATGTTTAAACTCTAAGAGGCAAAGTCAACCAGTAAAATACACGTTTCCCCCCAAAAAATCCAGTTAAAAGCAAAAAAGTTGACTGACAGGTGAACACATAAGGAGGCATCTCATCCTAAATGCACACAAACAAAGCATTTTAATCACAATTTGAGCAATTTATTTGTCATATTGTCACTTTGTTGACTTCAGATTCTGTTTAGAAGACATGTAACAGTAGTTTGAGTATAATCACCATGTCCAAAAAAGTGATTCACATTTTTCACATTGCAATAAAATGCATGTCAGATGTGGGAATCTTTCCAAAAGTTTGCAGTTATTTTCATAGTTTTGGTCATTATCACTAACTGAGCATTTTTTTCAGAATAAAAGACAATTCAGTTCAGTGTCTTAGTCTGTATATAGTACAGTTTCTAGTGTTTTTTCTATATTATCATGATTCTAACTGTAAAAATATATTCTCAAATAAATAAATATATAACATAAATATATGTATCTAAGATGAATAAATAGGCTTTTACACTTTGCTTTTTCAAACAGGTCTAGACACAGGTAAGAAAAAAACTGTATTCCTTCAAAGTCCTTCTGAACAAGCTCTGACACAGTAGTACCATCTTGTAATATTACAGATTCCCACACACTCCACACCAGCTGGCATCTCTGTCCAACAGGGGAGATGCTTCATGACCATTCAGCTCCACTTCCTTTTTGTTTCCTATTCCACGCAGGTACTTTTAGGGAAACAAACGACCCCCTCATGCCAAGCGTGCAGACATACTGGCCTGTCTTCCTGGCTGCTGAGAGATGGTGGCCTGTGCATTCCTACAAGAGGCCCCCAGTGCTTTTATCCCTGCTGGTCGGGCTGCTGTCCACCAGCCTGCAACCGGCCACATCCCTGCCTGCATCCCTTCTTCTTTCTTTCTGCTCCCTGCCAGGGCTTTAAGCAGCTATTCCTGATCTGAACCAGGCCTCCAGCTCTCAGCTGTGTCCCAGGATATCCCTGTACAGCTCTGGCACACGCTTAGGGTCCACAGGCCTGGGCAAGAAGTGTGTAAATTTCTGGTGGCGCCTGGATTTAGTCCCATCCCTTGGTGTCCCATCTTTATTTAATGCCACAAAGTAACGCGTCGCTTTGTCTCCTTGATTGTAGAGGTTGGACGAGTAGGTGTTGTACCAGTTCTCTTCAAACTGCTCTCTGAAGACACATTCGGATGTGAGCTTCTTCTGCAAAATAATGTGGAAAAAGAAAAAAAAACACATCTCGGTTATTCATTCGGAGTATTTTCCGAAGAAGGAAAAAGTCTCTCACAAAGGGAAAAATGAAGATTTGGACAGCATGAATAAGCGAAAGGGTACTTACAGAGCCATACAACTCCCCTTTGTCATTCATCCCCAGATAGAGTCCACTGTCCACCCCTCTAATGCTTATCAGCCCAAAAGTCAGGCTTATGAATTCCAAAATACCTGCAGGAGAATAACACAGTTGTTCTGTAAAGACTGGCCAAGATGAAAGAACACATCACATCAAAGAAACTATCAGCAGCTTATTGCACAATGAAAACTTGCAAATGCACAGTACTTCACCAAATCATTTTTAACTATTACCCTGCTTTTTTTGTACCTTTTTCTGTTTCCCTTTCCTTTTGCTCCCCTCTTAATTACATTTTTGCAACTGAACTATAATAAAGATCTTACCAAAACGACTGTGGTCCTTCCTCGTTCCTTGTACTGTGCCATCCGGAAGTATTTCCAGATGAAATCCAGTTCTGCAGTATAACTGCCTCCTCCTGAGGATCCCCGTGAGGTGCGTTAAATCCGCAGTGGTGCTCTGCGCCAGTCTGTCCCCGGGTACGAGGTGCTCCCCCAGCAGCGTCGGGCTCTCCCCGAGAGGCGTGAGGAAGAAATGGGACCCGACGTGTGAGACGCCGTCGATGCCGTGCAAGACGCCTCCAACTTCCCCCAGAGTAGCAGCAGCACCACCACCACCAGCAGCAGCAGCCATCGCGTCAAAGCTCGGCGGGTAAAGTTCAGTGAGGAGGTCCGGAGGGAGCGCTCTTGCGTAGTAGGCTACCTGGCTGCCACTTAGTGCATGTTTACGTCTCCTCTGTTACTTAGCACATGTCCCCGTGTGGCAAAGACAAGCTTGGATTTCTCTCCCTGGACATAAAACACTCACCAGATCTCAGCTACTGAATGCACCGAGTTCTCTTTTTCCCCCCTCAATGCTGCGTCTGCTTCATCAGTTGAAGGTGGGCTGCAGCTGCGGCTCAGACAGCCCGCATGTTGCATACCTGTTCACGGTGGACGGTGATGCCTCAGCGGTGCCGCCGCGGAGGATTCAGCAGTGACGGGACTCGGGAAAGGCTGCGGCGCAGGTCAAAGGAGCTCCTGGAGGTTTTGCGCTCAAAGTGGCAGGGGTGGTGAGGCAGGTGCAAAACCACAGGACTAGTAGTGGGCGGGGCTGTCACAGTTCAGACGTGCCCTGGCAGCTTTTTTCCCCTTCTCTCAAGGCATTAAAGAGAGAGAGAGGGAGAGAGAGAGAGAGAGAGAGCAGAGCAGGGGCGATTCTGGGATTAGACATTTAGGGGGGGCCACAGCCCCCAATCAGAACCTCATGCAGACACTGCATGCTCTACTAGTAATACATTAGAAAAACAATCATACTTAATGTATTATTACGTCTTTGAGTAAATTCTTCTTCTTCTTCTTCTTCTTCTTTTGGCTGCATCTGCCTCCATCTCACCCTATCCCTTGTATCCTCTTCCCTCACACCAACCCTCTGCATGTCCTCCTTCACTACATCCATGAATCTTCTCTGTGGTCTTCCTCTTCTCCTCC